>JAGFPH010006700.1:0-24050 GCA_018207615.1 Philaenus spumarius
GTGTTCTATAAACAATTTGAAAGTTAGCCGCAACATTGGGAAATGGCGTCCATTTACAAACATTTTAACTCCATATTTTGCAATGTCTCGAAAAACAAGGTAAGTTTCAATATTTCAAGTTTGCTGTCAGATTTATAGTACAAGATACTTAACACACCCTGTGTATAAGATTATTTCTTTTTTTACATATTAATTTGTTTCCAACATTTCAAACAGTCTAAACCACGTTTTGTGCCTTACCAAATCTTTGAAGTATATGTTGAGATTTTTAATTAAAACCGAGTAATTGCTTCAAGTACTCGCTTTTATCCTTCTTATAATCCTCGCGATATGTAAATAATCTTTTAATTAAAAGTGGATGTTTACAAGACTTCTCTTTACTTTTCTTTGTGGTTTTGTAATTCTACGCTGTACAACACAAATACTAACCCTGTTATTCTCATCCATATTCTCTCATTCTTTTCAACTAGATTTTCAATTTGAATTAAGCAAACAGATTATTTTTACTTAACTGTAATACGTATACATCTATCGCTCGGTTGTTTCAAAGTATTTATTTAATGTATACCGGGTGTTCGAAAAGTCTGGAAACGGTTTAATACTTCGTAAATAAGGAAAGTTTAAAGGTAGATGTGATTGAGGAACCTACTCTATGTAAAAATACTATTTTATTAAGATTTCAAAAGAATTATCCGCCATCTTGTATCTGCCATTTTGAATGTAATTTTGTTTTTTTAAATGGGAAGGTGGTCTTGTGATACATCATTTCGATGTAGAATTTTTAGAGAAAATCAACGGTAAAATTTGCACATCGATATCTTTAACCGATAAAAAGATAACAAAATCGTGTTTTCCGATTTTGCGCCATTTTGTTTATATTTATTATTATTCTTTTTTGATTCAGAATTAAATAAGCTTTCAAAAGATATGCCACACAACGATATTTGGTTGAAACACTCGAAATCAATTTTGAAAAAATCAAAATTGCTGTAACTTAAAAATTTGAAATACTCCTAAATATCGTTGTGTAGCATATCGTTTGAAAGCTTATTTAAATCTACATCCAAAAAGAATAATAGTTAGTACAAAAAAAAAATAGTACAGCAAAATGGGGCAAAATTGGAAAACACGATTTCGTTGTTCTTTGGCCGCCATTTTTAACCGGTTAAAGGATATGGATGTGAAAACTTCACCGTTGGTTTTCTCTCAAAATTCTACATCGAAATGATGTATCACATGACCACCTTCTCATTTAAAAAAAAGTTACATTCAAAATGGTGGATAAATTTCTTTAAATCTTAATAAAATTGTATTTTTACATAGAGTAGGTTCCTCAATCACATCTACCTTCAAATTTTCCTTATATACGAAATATTAAACCGTTTCTAGACTTTCCGAACACCCGGTATACATACTCTCCTTATATAAATTTGCAAAGGTGATTTTGGTCGCCAAGCGATATCGCCCTTAACTATTCATAAATATTAATTATTCAAGCATCATTTTAAGGCTATTGACGAAAAATAAACAAATAGCTTAAAATTCATGTTTTCATTTCAAAAGTAGATTAAAAAACTTGTATATTATACTTCATATGGTTCCTAATGAAAGGCGCTATAGATTTAACAATCTGTTTAACTAACATGACAGCTGTTAGTTAGATTGTTTGCATTCTATATTCAAGTAAAATCAATCACAGAAATCGATAAAATTAAACCAACGTAACTAAATAAACGTAATTTACTTAATTAAATCAATTTATTGAATCAGATAAGTACTCCTAATTTGCGAAATAATAACTTGCTATAATAACTTTTTGGAATTGTGAATTTTCGTATTGAATAATGTTACACAAGTTAGCCGAACATATAAAAGCAGTTAGGCCTACATTGTGTGTTATACCATTTTGTCAACCACACAAAGGTGAAGTGAGGAATCCAAATTTAGTAAAATCAATTATTTACTAAAACTATTTATAGCTATGCTTCCAAAATTTACAGTTCTATCCAGAACGGTCGAGTATGTGTATAAAAAGAGCCCAGTTTAAAAATAAACTGCTTAGTAACATTTCTTATTGTATAAATATAATTGGTAAGTTTATTTTAGAATAAATAAACTTTACTGAAATTCGACAACATTTTTTTATGAATGACAATAATAATAATGGACAGTGAACAGTCTTATGTAGCTTGTAAAACATATGTTAAAATATTTTTTTATATCTCTGTTGCAAATATGTTTTATATCAATTAAGAATACTATTAAATAATTTTAGATTTATAGTTTGTGGAATTTAGTGTAATTTACTTTTATAGTATAGGGGTAGCTATCCCAATTTAATCTATTTGTTTGTAGTGATCATATTCTCTAAACAATCCTGGTATAATATGTGTAAATTGTGAAATTTTTATTAATTTAGTTGAGTAGTTTTTAGCATATAGAAAAACTAGCTGACCGTACGGCGTTGCCCGTAGTGGTTGATATTTTCAGTATTTTTAACGTAATTATATTCTTTTTAAGTGTTCAGTCAGAGAGTGGTATTTGGCTTATATATACAGTATATATATATATATATATAGATCTTAAATAATAAAAGCACTATTGTCATAATAATAAAAGATCTGAAATTATGATTTTAGTAACTTTGATTCCCCCAAACCCCTAATAAAATTTCGAAATTGTTCACACTCTTTCTAAGTGAGCACCTATGGCCCTAGAGGAAGCTACATACCAAATTTCATTCCAATCCGTCCGGTAGTTTCGAAGAAATCGTGATTTAATTACTTTGATCCCCCCCAAACACCCCCTAATATTTCGTATTTTTTAAAACCCTTTCTTAGCGAGCGCCTGTGGCCCTAGAGGAAGCTACATACCAAATTTAATTTCAATCCGTTCGGTAGCTTTTGAGAAATCGTGATGAGTGGGTGAGTGGTATTTCGCTTTTATATATATATAGATTAAGAGTATGGATTAATATCATATTTTAAGTACACTTATTCCAATTCATCCCTTTGACTTAAGTAATCAAATTGCAAATAGTTCCTTATATCATAAACATCGAATAAATTTTAGTTTTATATTTTGTATAAAGTTAGTTTAATTTATATTTATTATATAATGATAGCAAACCTATTTTAATCCCTAAATTGTAGTAATTGTAATGTCTAAACACTCCTAGCAAAGATAAGGATAAACTGTGAAATTTTTAGCGAAATTGGTTGAATAGTTTTTGAGTCTGTAAAGGACAAAGAAACAAAGAAATATTAGCTTTTATACATATGGAGATTTACAAGTTAAATTTGTTAATTATTTTTAAGTAAAACGTTGAATATATTAGTACCTTCCCCGCACGTTATTTGGATACATAAGTAATTGTAACTCCACCGCCTTGTAACATGTTGGAGCTTTAATTAAGTTAACATGTTACGTTTTCAAGGCTGATAAAGCACGCAGCGTAACATGGAAGGGTAACTAACACAGGTCTGTAAACCGCACGTCAATCTGCGAGGAACATTGGAATTCGCTTAGGCCTCCTGTATATTGTTAAGTATGGCGAATGTTCTACTACATGTAAAATAATCGACGATTTCCTAACAACGTGTCCAATGGCGAGTTTAAAACATTTCTAGTCATAAAACATTGATTTTGATTTAGTGTTTAGGTTTATGTCAATGCTTATTATGTTTTATTGTTTAATGTTTGGTACATAAAGTTCATATTCGTTGATAGAATAAAACTTAAACGCAGAATCTCACAACTCGAAAACGTGTTTCAACAACAAAGTCGCCATCTTCAGTGATACACGAGCTACAGTAATCTAACTATAACTAACCTAACAGTGTTTCATGCACCGAATTTATACAAAAGTAAAAGGGGCGTGGCTTAAGACTATGTTATATTAATAAGGCGTTAACAAATTTCTAGCGTTATTATAACTATAGTTTAATTACTGTTGCTCGTGCACCACTGAAGAAGGCGACTTTGACTTTGAAACGCATTTGAGTCAATTAACGTTTTAGTTGTCAGATCCTGTGTTAAAGTTTTATTTGATTAATACATCTTTTCACAAGTTAAGCTCAATATTTACTTACATTTTTATGTGTTACATAATATATGTTTTCTGCAAACTATTGAAAATCGAAAGAAGGATCTTTTCAAAACAGCGTGCTACGTTTGCTAACGGTTAAGTTACCACTCCTATTGTTCGTTTACAGTTTAGTTGATAGCATGGGCAGGCATTGTCCATGCTATTGAAACGGAGATCTTACGCTAGTAGCCCACATGAAAACATCAACCTCAAAAAACTCATTTAAACTAATTATTAGGAATATATTTCCCTTGATTTGGTTTTTTAATTATATTTACATTTTCAATAATAATTTGTATTAATGTTCCACAAAGTGAAAAAATTGTTGTTTGTACGAAAATTTTTTAAGTTGAAAATTTGTTATCAAAATTAATTAAATATTAAGAAAAATTAGCACTAACTTTATTTTACAGAAAGCAACAGAGCATTATACTATATAATAATAATAATAATAATAAAGAATGTATAACATACATAATATCGGCACTAACACAATGCACAACCATACATAAACGAAACTAAAATTACATCTCTATAATAATATAATTTTTCACTTTTAACAGAACACATAATATTTACAAAGACAATTATTTTGTGTAAAATTTGTTCTACACTTTATTGTGAAAGCTTTAAAAAAACTTAAGGTAACCCTGTTGGCGAAGCCAGTTTTTGGGATTACCAGCACGAATTTTAAAACAATTATTTGTAGAACAGGATGTCAATGCTACCACCATTATTTATATTAATATATAACATTTTGTGGTCTCAGCTAAGTCATGTAACTACCTCCAACTAAACAAAACAGCCGAGAAAAACAATCATTTTGCACAAAAAAGATCTTTAATATTTTTAAATTTAAGAAGCCAGATTTTTGATTTTTTAGAAAACGGTTTAACTCCATAAATTAATTTTATATTAGTTGGTATAGTATTGAAGAATTTAGGTGAATGGTACATGAAACATTTGTGAAACATTGTTAGTTTGGCTTTATGTAATATGCAATACCATTCCCTACGCGTATTCTGTATATTAGATTTCGACATGTCTCTCTTTCCTTTTTTAGCCGCATTTAGGACGACGTACACATATATCCTTCGCAAAAGATAAAATATTCAACTGCCTAAATAAGGACAAGGAATGCTCTAATTTTGATTTATATAGAATTGATCTAATAACATGATTCTGAGTTTTAATTATAGGCATTAATGTGTTCAGGTATGTACCACCCCACACCAACAGTCCATATCTCAGTTTATAATTAGCAAGTGCATAATATACAACTTTTAATAATTTAATGCTACAATGCTATCTATAATGACCTAAATTCTGATGTATAGTACTGCAGTAATTATTTTTAGAGTGTATTATTTTATTTGGTAGTATATATTTGCTTTCAGAAAACAATTTGTTAGAATTAAAATAGCAATTCAGCAATACACGTTAGCATAAAACTAATGTAACCTTAGTTGTTTGTAGTTTAAACTTCATAATGGGGTTTACTTAAACATGAGGTACGTTACTGAAATGAAGAAATTTGGATCTTGAACTAAACACTGAGACGAGGATATTCATAATTCAATGTGGTAGAGAATAGGAGCCGATGCAGTTAGGTCAGGTAGTAGCACGGCAAGCCTCCATAAGACCCGCGCTATCAACTAAACTGTAAACGGACAATATCACTGTCCTGTCCTAAGGTAGACTTGATGTGTGCAGCTTAGCTGCTTTTACACAAACGCCTTAGTTGAAGAGACGAATTCAAGTAGAATCAGTTTTATCCAAAAATGTCAAGTGCTAATTCGTAGGACAGGACAGTGAGAGTAATTGTAAATAAACCGTTAGTTACATATTTGTTGTTTATTAGAAATATTTGGAAAATTAATAATATTACACAGGGTGTTTAGTAAATAGGACACCAAACTTCTGGAGTCGGTTCCCTAAATAAAAATAAATAAACAATTCTAATAAACATGTGCCCGCCCTAAAACGTTTCGTTTTCCAGATATCCGCCATTTTGATTTAAAAAAAATAATTCATATCTACAGAAATGTTTGACTGATTTGAGTTCAAATTTGGCATGACGTTTAACCTAACAATGATCTGTCTCAAAAAAACACAAGCGATTACAACCATCCATCCGTTAAAAATGGTGTTTAAAAATTTCAAACCTAAACTACTCAAAAACCGTACATTTTAACAAAAAATATTGAGAAACCTTTTTTGTAGCCCTTTTGATTCCCTATCGAATGGTGTAACTGTCAAAACAATAGGATGAAGGATAATAGTTATTTTATGTGTAATAATTGGTTTGTTCAACCCGGCATCATATACCAACACAGTAAACACAACAATATTGTACGCACATGTGCTGTTATTATCTTTAACTTAGCTATTATCATTCATTCGATTGTTTTGAAAGTTACACCATCCGAGAGGGAATCAAAAGGGTTACAAAAAAGGTGTCTTGCGATTTTTGTTAAAATGTACGGGTTTTGAGTACCGTAATTTAGATTTGAAATTTTTAAACAGCCGCTATTTTTAAAATCATAACTGGATATTATCGCTTATTTTTCTTGTGATAGATCATTGTTAGGTTAGATTTCATGCGAAGTTTGAACTTAATCAGTAAAAACGTTTCTCTAGAAATGAATTATTTTGTAAACAAAAATCAAAATGACAGATATCTGGAAAACGAAGCGTTTTATTGGAATTATTATATTTATTTTTATTTAAGGAGCCCACTCAAAAAGTTTTGCGTCCTATTTAAGAAATAGTCTAAATAATAAATCACAGCGTGGTTTGTTCATGAACGCCACTATAACTGTGCGACTCACCCCCGCAACCCCATAGTTGTTTTATGGTTTGATAGCCCTCCATAAAGTCATCATGAAGAAGGTTTCGGGTTTGGTACTGCGGGAGTTGGTTTCAGAGTTATTGATATCAAAAGAACGCATTTCACCAATGGACTTTTCATAAAAAATAGTTTAAGCACCTGGGAATTGAGTGCCTAAATGGCCTTGATTGGCCAGAATGTTAATAAATGTTCTAGAAGCTTCCGGAATGTTCCCATAATATTCTAGAATATTCCCGTTCCAGACAGAATTTTCCAGAATGTTACAGAACCATTCAGAAGGTTAAAATGTTTCAGATGGTTCTGGACCACCAAAGAGAATTCCTATTCCAGTTCGAGAATGTTTTTGAACGTTCTTAAAACCAGAAACGGGCTAGAGACCTAAACCACATATTTCTCTAAGTTTAAATCTTTGGAAGTTAGGGCAAAAGGGCCAGTCAGAAATTGTAAACGCATGGCTTGCATTGCAGTACATATTATACGCGCAAAGAGAAGGGGCTAGATAGGCAATATGGTAGCACGTAACTCAAGTGCTGTTTTGTTCTCAGTTCTTCGCGACAAGCCATGGCTGAGTGGATAGCGTGGAATCTTCCTGATCAGAAGATACTGGGTTCGAATCTCGGCTAGAACAACTTTTCATATCTGTTGTTTGAGGGTAGGCGGGTGGAAGTAAAGCAAACGGTGGTTGGCTCGCTTCCAAGCTGACGGGATATGACTAGCTACCTGGTCTCCGGCTTGGGATGTTTTGCATAATTTTTATAATATATTTATGTATGTTTATATATATATATATATTTATTAAAAAAAAACACGAATATTTGTTTTTATATAACTTTGACTTTTTTACCATTGAAGTTTGACCTTGTAACCATTGAAATCACAAACAATATATATTTCATTCGTACAATAACAATTCAATAACAGTTTCTGACCTAAGCCCTTTTGCCCTAGATTCAAAGATATATAGGAGAGAAAAAATATTTGCATTTTGATTATTTGCGCCTGAAGTACAATATTGCTCGTAGAAAATATGTTAGTTAAAATATAGATGTAAAATCCACCTCAAACAAATTGGCGGGAATCGTGTTTTTTGCGTTTACTGAGGCACAGCTAATCATGTATACAAGAATAAGAATAAATTATTGAACCGGTGAACTCTCAATAATTTTCCAATATTTTTTCCATTCACTTATTCATATCTGATGGTTAAAATAAGTTTGCATAAACCAATTATTGTAAATACGAAACATACAGAAAAATATGGCTAGATGGTTTGGCCACGATACGATTACACGTTTTGCCTTATACAAATACTGGGGAATATGTACATGTCGGAGCCTTGGGAAATTCCACTCGCATAAAACAACATTTGTTTAACGTTGTTTAGTTGATGAAGTAAATATTTCACGATTTAAAGGCTAACTTTCTCTCGGATGCCTAATCGAAGTTGAAAATGACTGGAGTTTGTTTCTACCGTGAGTTAAACTCTTTAATGTGTGGGTTATAGTGTTTAATACAACGGCATCGTTCCTTCTCTATAAATGCAACTTATCTGTCTGTTCGTCAACTTTAAATCCATCAATCTGAATTAACTGTAATGGATTGGGTTATGTTTGATCTGTGCATGTAAGCGATACGTTCTAAAACACTTCTCATGACCAAATACTGAGTTTTAGGCAAACTGTAAAGTCAGGCGCTTCTATCTGTAAAAAATAACTGTGGATCCAAAGAATTTTGAGATAACGGTTGGATTATTACGAACTCAGGTTATAGATTGTTTGTAATCGCTGATGACGTAAACTATAACAATATCACTCTTAGTAAGTGCATCGAACCAGTGAGCGGAGCCGACCTTGAGAAGGCTGGCCTATGCTATTACATTGGTAGTACGCTCGAGTGAGACTAGAATATCGTTTGTGTACATTTTTGTTTTTACTGATTTCAGTCTTATTTTTAGTTTTCGTATATGCACACGACATTTAAATTTGCAAACAGTTACAATGTTTAGTTAGTAGATAGTACAATTCACCCAGATAGTTTACTGTTTTCAAATAACTTGACTGAAAATCTTGTTAAGCAACATATTTGTTAACTATTATGTATTGTGATCCTCCACATGGCATGAGAATTTTATAGTAATTGCTGTAACTCAGCTAAAATAATAAATCAATTTGTTAATTTATAATTTTGGTCAACTATGAATTGTAGTTTAAATGTTTATGAACAATTTTCTGTAAATTATATTAACATTATATTCAAAATTCTATAAAAGATAAGTAATATTGAAGAGGACTCTATGGAATTGTTATATCCTGGTATTTCGCACCCTTAACAGAAAGCTAAACATTTTGGATATTATGCACAACTACCACGATACAAAAGTTTTAGATTTTAGAAAATAACTCTGTTACAGAAATAATAATAAAACTATTATGTTCGTTATTAAAAAAGGGAATTTTTTGTTTCTTAAAATTTGTTGTAAAAGTTGTTGTAATCTGTTACAGAAATAATAATAAAACTATTATGTTCGTTATTAAAAAAGGGAATTTTTTGTTTCTTAAAATTTGTTGTAAAAGTTGCGGTTTTCGAGATATTTTACTTTTAAAATTTTAAACCAAAACCATTTTGAAAATATAGGAAAAATATTTTGATTTTTCGTACATGAGTAAAAGATGTCATACCAAAAATATATTCAAAATTTGCGTTCTATATATTTCCTACATAAAATTATACTAATTATTTTGTAAGGAATTGGGGTCGCCGTCCGTTGGAGGGGAAGGAACACCACGCACAGACAATGTATTTATTGGAAACCCTCACAAGGTCTTCCAGACCGAAGTATTACGTTCAGAGCGCTGCAACAGACTGAGCCTTTCTGAACCCCCACCACTCGAATCAACTCCCCAGTCTATTGCGCATCCAAGGCCACGGCTCTTTATAGACCTCTAGTATACAAAACCCTCCGCTTGGTGTGAACGTTTGAAAACCTCACAAAATGTGTTCTAATAATGCTGCATTCGATAACAAACACGTCTCAACTGATAATCCAGAATATGCAGAGTCAACCTTCCACAATGATTGTCTATGACACATTAAAAATAATTTGACCACGCAGCTGGACCGCTGACGTGAGTTGAGCAAATATCCAAAATTAAGTTTATATGCCTATGTTTTAGGGGTTCAACCAACAATTTGGGAAATAGGTCTACTCACGAAGGGGTTGAACAGCTGTCTGTGTGTACGCAATATATTAGTAGAATTTGTTTGCGCCTCGTGGCCTCACGAGTTTGCACCACTTTGATTCGAACCGGGTACTTTTATGATATTTTACGTTTTGATCGATTTTGGGGGAACCAAGCGAGCTATAAGGTCGCGTAAAAAAACAAAATGTGCAGAATAACATCCTACATTTATATTTTTAGAAAAAAACTCTAAAACAATTTCATTCTCGTAGTAAAAATCTCAAAAAATAGTTACTTCCGGTCAAAAAATGTATTTCCGGTTATTGGATTTTTTTGGCTAACAAACTCATCCGAGCGACATAGACAACCAACACGTGTACCAAATTTGGACCAAATCGGACTTAAAATGCGGCCGCTAGAGTGCGAACACATGTATACATATATATATATGAATTTTAATGACATCCCAAAACGTGTTCTGGGGACCATGATCGGTGCTCATTTGCTACTCCCGACCTTGGGTCTCACCATAAGGGCCACTGCAATAGCTCATTTTTCCAATGGAAATTCGCTAATGATGGTAGTTCTATTTCATCTGTGGGAATGCTGTTACCACATTGAAAATATTGTCTACGTTTCACCGGTGGTTCGAACTAGTTTGAGTTTCCATTTGAAGATTTATGACGTTCCACTGGGTCACTGATATTAGAATGACTCTTGACATTTAAATTGCAACACATAACTCTTAGTGGCAGGTGCATTCTTCATCATTACGTTGAAGCAATTTAGTTTGAAATAGCTGAAGGAATATCATATAAAATGCAGTAACTTGTTTCGCGTTGTCAGTTCAAACTGAACAACTTTTCACTACTTTAGTTTTGCATACACTGTGAAAACAATTGCTGAACTATTTGTAAACGCAAATATTTATTTAAATAAACGGTATCAGGAAACTGACACATACTTCTCCCTCATTATAGAAACTTAATAAAAAAATACTATTACCAATTTATTGTGATTTTTTTATTTTTAACAGTCATTTTCCCATAAAAATCCATAAAATAATGGAAAAACCAACTTTTCTCAAAAACGGCTCGAACGATTTTGATTAAAATTTTACAGTTTATAGTACTTTAGGTCCTAATAAACTGTAAAATTTTAATCAAAATCGTTAGAGCCGTTTTTGAGAAAAGTTAATTTTTCCGATATTTTATGGGTTTTTATGGGAAAATTACCCTTAAAAATAAAAAATTCACAAAAATGAAAAAAACGCCTGGAGATACCGTTGAGTAGTACCTCCATACCAAATTTCATCAAAATCGGACGACTGGTTTAGGCTCTAGGTCTGATAACATCCACACAGACATACAGACACACAGACACACAGACACACATACAGACACACACACAGACATCACTCCGAAAACCACTTTTTTAGGTTCAGGGGGACCCAAAACGGATATTTCCACCAAAAACTCAAACTCGAAAATTTTGACGAATACAATACTTTCTCCATATACTATGGTATAGGGGGAGAAAGTAAAAATGGTGCACCTGAAACTATTTAATGACGTAAAGCGAATTTGTAGGTACCCTGCAGGAAATATTGTACCAATAAACGTGCAAAGGCAATTTTAAAACAAGTCTTGTTTTATAAATTATTAGCGGTTGTATTAGTCTTTCCAATATTTCAATTCATGAACGACATTGTTTTATTCATCGATTCTCGATACTTGTGGAGTAAACAATGTAGTAACTTGAAGCACATACAATTTATTTTTACAACAGAAAGGAATACTCTGAATTCCCTTAATATCTACACATTGATTTTAATTGTAGACTCTGTACATTTACTATGTTATAAATCCTTAATATGTTCCCTTAAACTGGTCATGCTAATTTTTTGCAACGCCAAGCCATTTCGGGGAGTGTACAAGCCTATTTTCAACAATACTCCAAATATAGTAATAACAAACCAATCCAAAAGTGTTCCACGGTTTTTTTTTTATAGAGAAAGATTCAAAAATGTATACATGCCAGTAAAAAAATTATTGATGTAAAATTTACAAAGTTATTAACTCGGAAACAAAAAATGTTCAGTAACGAAAGGACAAAGTTCAACTTTAGGCCTACATAAAAGGCAATAAACATTTTTTTGTAATTTTTTCAAAATGTAAAAACGTTTCGTAATTCAGTTCTAATTAGAACTCTATAAAAATACTTAACCATTTCAAATTTCTTATTTTTAAAACACCAGTGTTTATGTTCCTACTACAAGACTGCTAACAAAACTAGGCCTAGTTTGAATAGTAATATAGGAATATATCCCTTGCTCAAATATGAAATATTATTAAAAAGTGTAGAAAACAAATTATAGAATTTATCCGTATACTTCAAAATTCTTATTTTGTAAACCATTTCACATTGTATTGCTTGTTTCACAAAATTAGAATAAACTGTCAAAAGTGCGCGCGGATAACGGACAAACAAAGTGATAGAAGAGCGTGGAAATCAGACTTGCATTGCGACCTCAAGCGGAGGTCTGAATTCTACGAAAGTCTGTATTCCCCGCTGTATGAATAACATCCAACTACTAAAATCTAGTTTATCTTACACCATACAAAACATCGAAGTTTTCCCTACAAAGCGATATAAAGATATAAATAGAAATACAACCAATTGTAAGTGATATCTCGAATGAAAAATGTGCTGTTTCATTGGTTGAAAACTGTCCAATTGCAAGGGTTTACAAAAACTTGTATATTTTCGAAACTATAAGAGTGACGTCTGATTGGAAGGCAGTTTTAGAAAGATCAAATGTTGACGAATGCAATGGTATATTATTGTCAAAATATTTCTGTCGAGCGGTATTGAGCTTTATAGAAATAACAAATTGAGTAATTTCTTTGTGTTTTATTCGCGTGGTATTAGGTTTTTAGAAAACTACAATTTTAGAACGATGATTACGTATGTGTTTTAGAACAAATTTGTAAATAGAAAAATTAAAGTTTAAATCATTTCTTTTCCAACGGTTTTTGTTTAATTGCGATTTTATTATTTTTAGTGGATAATCATTCAATACATAGTAGAGTTGTCAATTAAGTAGTGTGAGGCCAAGCGTTAAGCAGTTATATAGTTATACAGAGTGTCCCTGAAATCTCTGATCCCCTTTTGTGGATTTGTTCCTGGGATTGAGACAAACATATTTCACGATATAAACATAGGTCTACGGTGCTTACTTTTTAGTCTGTCTGTCTGTATGTGTTTTATATATAATAATTCATATCTAGAGAACGGTTTGACCGATTGAGTTCAAACTTGACAAGAAGTTTACCCTAACAAAAGTCTAATTTAAGAAAAATAATGGATTACTTCAAATCATGCGTTTCGAAATGGTGGCTGTTTTAAAATTACAAACCTGAATTACCCAAAAACCGAAAATTTTAACAAAACATGTCGGAATCTTTTTCGTAACCATTTTAATTCCATATCAACTGGTATAACTATATAAACAGTAGTTTGTAGGCCTAAATAGTTTCTTCTGCAAAACCAAGTAAACAAAAACAATTGTAAAAAGTATACTTTTCAACGACTTCTAACCTCAAAACAAGTCATATAGCCTACAGTAGTTTAATAACAAGATAAATTTAATATTTTGAAGTTAAGCTTGTTATAATTTCAATGCTGATTTTAATAATTAATTAAAATAGTTTATAACTCTAGTAAAAAGTTGAGGAAATGGATTGGATTTCAGGAGTTCCATACAAGGTATACAGAAGTTAGTGTTGTAACCAAACCCCCAACATCATCATGAAACATCAAGATAAATTGTTCAAATACTTTAAATAAACTATTTGCTTTATCTTGTGTGTATTCTGTAAGAGCTGTAAAGTTGGCAAATTCCTATTGAACTTAAAACTAGAACTCGATTTATCTGATGTTTCACTAAACGACCGTCGACAAACACAAAGCGCTGCTTGGCCACAAAGCTAGTTTTGCACTTTGAAATAGTAATTTGCTACTTCAATGTACGCAAACAAGATTCAATGGGCCTTTATTGTTGTGCTTCACTGGTTACTCAACAAAGAGCATTTGTTGAGGGTAGGTTACTATTATGCTTAAACTATTTTCAATGCATTATGCTTTAGAATACCAAACAACTTAATTTAGTTCAAACATCATAATTTATGGTTTTCATAGCGAGGTTTGGTACTGAAATGTACAGGTTTTTTGCATAAATGTGCCCAAACTTCAATACTGAGATCAAATTTAATAATCAAATGTCCTATGCCCGGAAATGTTTGGTTAACATATATAAAGGATGATTCAGAATTATGCTGCAATCTCTCGGTAGCTCATTCTGTAGCTAAAAATAAGAAAACATTTCATATAAACATAGGCCCAAAAACGCTTCGTCTTCCAGATATCCGCCATTTTGTTTTTTGTACAAAATAATTCACATCTAGAGAACGGTTTGACTGAATGAGTTCAAACTTGGCATGAAGTTTATCCTACCTATGATATATCTCAAAACAAATAAGCGATTATAACCAATCATGCGTTTCAAAATGGCTGCTGTTTGAAAATTTCAAACCTAAATTACTCAAAAACTGTAAAAAAAATGTCAGACACCTTTTTTGTAGCCCTTTTGATACCTTATCGGATGGTGTAACTGTCAAAACAATCGCATGAAGGTAATATCTAAGTTAAAGATAATAACGGCATATGTACATACAATATTGTTGTGATTACTGTGTTGGTATAGGATGCAGGGTTGAACAAACTATTACACATAACTTAACGCCATTTTAAAACGCACGATTTGATTTAATCGCTTATTTTTCTTGAGATATATCATTTTTAGGTTAAACTACGGGGAAAAGTTTGAACACAATCAGTCAAACATGTCTCAAGATATCTACAAAACGAAGCATTTTCGGGCCTATGTTTGTTGGATTTCATTGAAACTTTAAGTCTTAACAAATGCGACAAATAAATATTTATGAACTGTGGTAGCTAGTAAAATATTACGTAAAAAACTGTATATTTAAAAATATTTAAAAACGTGGAACATACAAAATTCCGATGTCCAAGGGAGGGTAATTTTTCGCGAGATCTTCACGTTTACATTTCCATTAGATCATTTAGCGTAATCCACACGACACTAATTGAAATGACTTCGTTCGTTCAGAAATAAAGTATGCTTGGACGAAGCGTGTCATCTTTCTCGCATAAGTCAGTTTCAATCAGTTGTCAAAGATCATAGAAACGACAGTTGAGTTGGTTTTGTTCGGAATCAGATGATAATTCAGATTATTTCAGTAACTCGATTCCGATTATCATTTTCTTCTATTGGTTTCAAAACAATGTGTACATAAATACTCATCTCTTACATTCTGTCAAGTTTAAACTTACTCTACATTATATTAAACTAGTAAGCCCACGAGAAAAATCACAGGCAGATTAACTAGAGATAGGCCTACACATCATTAATAAAAAAAAATATTTAAAAAACAACAGACTTTATCTAGGCCTACCTAACTATGTTGACGGAGATTTTTAACTCGGTAAATGTGTACAATTATAACGGTTATAAAACTGTAGGCCTATTTGTTAAAATTGTGTCTTTATATACTTTATTATATATTTAAATATTGATAAATATATTATATTTTAATTGCTTTTTATTTCATAATGATAGATCAAATTATTTAGAAGTTATTAATATTATAATGAAGAAATTAATAATGGCATATGTTTATATGTTATACGAAGAAGTACGAATGTTTCCGAAGCTAAACGAATGAGTATCTCTTCTTTAAATTTTTATAAATGAATATATTGATAATAAAAGGTTGTATTTATATTAATTTTATAACCTTAAAGCAAATTATAGCATACGTTAGTTATTTAACTCATATTAAAAAAAATATATTTTACAAGACTTATATTATCGATCGAAGTTGTAAACATAACTCCAAAGTATAATCTGCGCTAGGTTTTGTTTAAGTATTACAGATAGTGGGTGAAATCAGCAGTTATATTATACTGTTACGTACGTACAGATGTACACTCGCTTTTATAGGAGTTGATGTACATTTAATGACGAATAAACCAGTACCATAACAAATACCGTTGGTTTCATCTGGAATGAACCTGTAACTGTATTGATCGAATTAGCCAGAGGTAAATTTTGGGAATACCTAGAGGTAAAGAATGCTAACATAAATTGCCTACCTTCCCTGTTTTCTCTCGCTATTCCATACTGGAACGAGCAAATATGTCAACCTGGAATGTTTATACTTTTTCATTTAATTGTTTATTTTCCCAAAAGTTGTTCGTTTATTTGCATTTTTCGAAAAGTTATTTTTGGAACATTGTTTAAAAAAAACTCAACAATTAATTAATTTTGAATAATGATTTATTTTTAAAAAATATTCCTTTCCATAGATTGGTAGTTTAGAATTATTTTAGTAGTACTATCTATAACACCCATTTTTATTAGTTTGTTTCGCTCATCAATTACCTATGTTTTGAGATATTTAACTGAAGGTAAAATACCTTCTAAATATTTGAATAAATATCATCTTCTTTTTAATTATGTTAAATCTCAAAGTATAATCCTTGCGATATTTAAATAATATTTTAATTAAAATTTTATGTTGATAAGATTACTCGACTTTGCTTTTCCCTGTGGTTTTACAGAAATTGCACTCTGTACATAAATAATAACGATTTTCATCTGAACAACCTCTTAAATTGTATTTATAGTGAAGATTAAGTAAACACCATCACTTCATTTGACTTGTTTATTCATAAATCTCTCGATAAAAAGCAACAATGTTACTCAGTGTAAATACATAAAATACTTTCAATATTAAAATTTGTTCATTACCTAATACGGTCAGATACAATCCTTATTTGTTCGTTTTTTTCAAATTAACGGTTTCGACAAATCTATGATGTCTGCGTCAGATGTTCAAACACAGTCATAAAAAATAAATACAAGTAACACACATTATAAAAACATTTAAACAAAAACATATACAAGTTTGTAACATTTACACGGAAAAGGTGGTCATCAAGCAGGTGGTCACCGTTTCCGAGTAAATGTTAAAAACTTGTGTTAGTGTTTTTGTTTTAGTGTTTTTATAATGAGTGTTACGTGTATTTATTAATTATGACTGTGTTTGAACATCTGACGATGATATCATAGATATATCGAAACCGGTAATTTAAAAAACAAACAAACAAGGATTATGACGGTCCACATAAGGTAATAAACAAATGTTAATATTATTATACAATCCTGGAGGCTAGAAGTCCAAAAATATTTAAAATACTTTCAACAATACATAGCCTATTTATTGGTGTAGTAAATGTTTTAACATTATTAAAAATACGTCATATTACAAAATTATAGTTTTAGAATAACATTCGTAAATTCAATAAGTGGCCTGCATCATAAATACTCCTAATATCAATCACTCTATAAATATTTTTTAAATGCACACAGGTATATTTTAACTTGCCTCCTTCTTAGGTAGGTAACATTTGTAACGTATAAATGTTCAAGTTTTAATGTTTAACTAGGTATACATATGACATTTGACACTAACTTTATTAAAAGAGTAGGATATTAAAGCCAGCAAATACTGAAAAACTACAAAATTTTTACTGCAAATTTTTTTATAATAAAATTTAACAACTTCATTTACTAAACTAATCGAAAATAATTACCGTAACTAAGCACAATTCAGGCCGAGCTGTTATAAAGATGAAACAAAAGCTCTTAGGGGTAGAAAGACAAAACCTATCAATTTAATTCCTTATTTATACGCCTAACCTAATAACTTGTAATTTTTTTAGATAATTTCATCTTACCAGTCTTTTTAAAATTCGGATTTAAGTTGCTTTTATTTTGCGTTGAGCGTTCCCCTGATTTAAACTGCCCCTAGATAAAAAAAATACAACAATAAATAAAATTCCACACTTCAATCACTTTGTCTAGAGTTTTAGTAAATTATTAAGTTTCCACTATTACCATTGTATTTGAGGAAGTTGTACATTATTTTACATAAATAACTCTTCTACTAATAGTATTCTATCACAAGCTGTTCTTACTTTTCACTTTTTTCAACTATTCATATTTATTTAATACCAACGTTTTATCTATGTTCAAGAAAATTATTACGTAAAAAGAAAAAACATTTTTATAACCCACACATTACTAGCTCACTACCATGGTCAACCTAGAATATAAATGCAGTAGAGCGCCAATTATCCGCAAGTGGGTCATCCGAAGGGTCTGCTGTAGTGGCGGCCATCTTGGATTTGTATCCCATAAGAGCAATGTTAAATTTCAAACCATTTATTTCGTTTACTTTTTATCATACAATTGTTTGCAAGGTCTCATTTTAAGCACAGTCACAATACGCATCCGTCTTGCAATTGACATGTTTTTAATGCTTTTGATTTGTTATGTAATTGACATTTTGTAAGTACCGTACAGAGTTTTAATTTTTTTCTTAACACAATAAAAAATTAATAATGAAAAATAATTTGCAAGCCGGATCCGAAATTTTATAAAGAATATTCAGTTTTTTTTTTTCAACACTCAATTCGTTCAAAACGTTCAGCTATTAGAAATTGCACTGTTTGGATAGGGATACAGTGCGAAGCGGTTGCGTTTCCGGTTGCTTTATCGTTTACTGGAGCAGACCCATAACCTAAAGATTCAAAAGTCACGCCACGAAAACATTACACGAGCGCGCCCGTTGGTCCAGTCCGTTTCACTATTGCATGTCCACCTATACATCTAACTTCATTTGTGTTACTGACATCAGTGTTGTTTTACATGTCCGTGCTGTTGTTTGTTGTGTTGTGTGACTTCTAGCAATGTCGGCGAAACGTAAACGTCTTGTGCTTAGTCTTTCTGACAAATTTAAAATTGTAGAAAGATTAAAACCCTCAAAGTGGGAGACTGCAGTCTCTCGGACGCAAATGCAACCCGCTCGAACTTAGCGAGAATTTGCATAATCGATAATTTAATCCACTTAATATCATCCAATCGTAATAAAACCGGTACCGTTGGAAAGTTAATGAATTAAACTATAATTTTTAGATTTACAACTTTTTCGTAAAACGTATATTTACATACGTAATCACCGTTTCAAAGGTTTAGTACGCAAATCAGCTGTGATTCACGCGTCAATGAACTCCGTATACTGTCAAGACTTTGTCTCATTTTCAATGGTCTGAAACTCCTCACAGAAGTCATTTATGAAGAAAATCATAACAGCATTGAACTCAGCAGACGATTCTCTTCAAAATGGTGTCTTCAAATCACACGTTACTTTGAAAACAGCTGTTCTACAGGATTTACGGTGAAAGCTTGTAATTGGTCATAGATTTGGCCAATATGCAAGACTGTATGGAATCGATTCTTACAGTATTATTCGATATATCCCTAAAATAAACAATATATGGTTTAAAAAAAAAAACTTCACAGTTTTTATCTATGTTCAATTCAGTACATTTAGATTTCATACGTTGGTACCAATGTACTTCTAAACCTTACAACTCTCACAACTCGGCCGTCGTAGTTTGACGTCAGTTATAACATTTGTTTTGTGTTATTTTATGGTTATTACAGTTTATAATATAGTGTTATATTGTATTTTAGTTATACAAAAATAAGTGTAGATTGTGTTTGAGTGAAATTATTCTTATAACGGTGTTCTAATAAAATGATAAGTGAAGAAATAAGGTTTTAGGTTAATTGCCGATTTGTTATTTTTCATTTTTCATTTCAAAATGTAAAGTTATTTTAAACTGGGTAGAATGATATTCGATTCTACATTTTATTCTCCAATTTTCGGTATAATAAAACATTGTTTGAAGGAAAAAAATGTCATGATTTGCAGGTTATGTAGTAAAAACGTTCAAAGTGTTATTTTGAACCAAACAATTGTGAAATTGAAATATATTTTTACATATTTCTATATAGAACTAAATAATAAAACTTATGTGTGTTTTTAAAAAAATAACAAAAAAGTTTTAATATTTTTTATGTAAGCATAAAGTTGTTTTTTCCCCCTTCCGTTTCTGAACAATTTTTTGCTTTCTAAGCTAATAACTTTTACAATTTAAAAAGAAACGAATTTTTAGTTCCATATTTGAATTCTTTGAAGTTTCTTCTACAAAAAAGCCATGGTACACTTTTAGATTGGGGTTCATTTACTATTTATGGCGAATTTTTAAATATATGCTTGCAAAACGATATAAACGGGCTTTTCAATTTTAGCTTTAACCATGCCACATCTAGGGTTTTTAAAAGAATGTTCAAGTGGATCAAGCTCGGCAGTTTTGTGTTGGGAATTCAACGATAACTGACATTAAAAAGAACAGGGAATCTATTACAAAGTTTGCTTGTGTTGTGGACAGTGAAGAAGCCATCCAATGTTTCGGGACTGCTATTAAATGGTTGGAACAGCAAGACGAATGCGATGCCGTCAGCTGCTGTCTTTGAAACGCCTACGAGATTTGCGGCAGAAAAAAACTAGTCTCAAAACATAAGCAAACATGTTCGACTTTTTCTTTTTCGTTAGTTTCGTTCTGTTTTATCCCATCTAAGTCAGTAAACCAATAAACGTGTATGTACTGTACGCGCAATCCCTACTTTATGTGTACATACATACAGTAAACTCCCTACTTTGTATTATACATAAACTTAAATTAAAGTATTATTTCTAGTACAATAACGTGCTTTATTTGCATCCCACTACCATCAACAAAGACGTAGACTTTTTCCAGAAATGTTCATTACCCGAACACCCCCTGCACCAATTGTTTCGGATAATCGGCGCTCTGCTGTGGTAGAAAAAGTTTGATATTATGATAGGGATTGGTTAAGCTGAAAGAAAAATTAGTCGAAAATATTAGCTTTAATTTTTTTTAAGTGACTAGTAGGCTTTCCCCTCGCACTCTTCGCTCAGTAACCCTGCGGCGAAGAAAATGCAAACAGATTATTGTATAATCTGACATTTTAACTTAAATTAAAATTGGTTAAGACAGTGGCGATTTGATCGTAGTAGCGTAGTGGGGGTAGCGATGACCTGGATCCTGACGCTTGCGCAATAGGGTCAGAGTTTTTGCGTGAATGGCAGGAATTTTTTACCAGTAACAGTTTTTTTTTAAACTTTTATCTGAATTGTACATTACTAAGAACAAAATGCCTACCAAGTTTTAATCTCAAATCATTATGGAGGGAAAACAGAAAACTAAGCAGTATATGAATATACATTACATAGTGAATCTTGTTTGATTTTAAATGTATAATAACCCTATAAAGTATTAGGTTAAAGTGGTATATAACTCTAAATTGAGTAACTGACGCTAACTTAGTTGGGAAGGCGGTGGCGGCGATGTAGCAGCTAGGGTTCGACAGTTAAAATCCGTGAGTTATTCGACTGTCAGTCTTCAGTTAATGTAAGTGGTATGGTTTTAATATTTAACAACATAATAAACTTTCAAAAACATTTACTCCGAGCTGTTTTGGCCGAGCTGTTTTGGTTGACCTTTGGCTTACCTATAAGTATATAATTAAGTAGAGGAAATATAAAAAATAATATTTGTATATTTATATTTGTGAAGTAAGTAAAATTATTATAGTTTTCATAGAGTACTTTTCTAGACTTATAAAAATCACCGAAAGTAATATACGCACGTCGTTTGTACAAAAGTGTTACATATTTGAAATTTAATATTTTTAATGAAATATAATCTCATAAGATGCATACTTTACAATCCCCTCCCGCCCCCAATTAACATTAACGTGTACCCTTTAATAGGTTTTGTTGTGTGTTATGTTATCATTTAAACAGACTTTATTAAATCAGAGAATTACAAAAATATTCCAAGTTCTGTTGGATTTTTACGTCATTAATTTTGATATAGAGCATCACTTCACCGAAAGTAAGCCGCCTGGAAAATCAATATAAAGCAGCAAAACTGCTCTAATAAGGCTGGTATGAGACGATTGAGGCAGACTGCTAACAAGGAAAGCTAGCACGATATTGACATCAAACCGCAGATATTTCAGGGTTTAGGAAATATGATTTTGATCGTTTGAGTATCTCATACTGAAAACGTTTGGGTACTTACAAAATTCAGTTAATAACATTGCATAAATTAAACGCATCTTTCATTCCCTTTTCATTATATCTACAAGTTGAATGTGCAGGCATTCTTCAGCACGTAAAAAATAAACGGTACCAGGAACTGGCACATACTTTCTCACAAACATATTTAAATTATTAAACAGATTCACTGTGACTTGTAGGGTGGGGTAGGAGAGGTAATGATTTATTAAAGTTGGAGATAAACTAATAAATATTATTATTGTTATCTAGAGAGAAAAATATTCGATCGATTTCGAACAAATTCGCACCAACACGTCAATTAGATGCACGAAAAAAGTTTTTTGAAAATTTTTGAAAAAAACCCCTTTATGGTAAAAAAAAACCCCAAAAATCAGTTATTATTATTATTAGCTAAACGAGAATTTTTAGAAAGATGCAGTTTTTTTAATATGGTAGGATATATAAAAGGCTAGAAATAAGTCACATTTTATCAAAATCGTTAGAGCAGTTTTTTTATAAAAAATAATAACTGATTTTTGGGGTTTTTTGTCAAAAAAAGTGGTTGTTTTTTAAATTTTTTCGAAACCGTTTTTCGTGCATCTATACAGGCCTACTTGAGATGTCTGGTGCAAATTTGTTTGAAAACGATCAAATAGTTTTCGCTCAAGCTTTGTATACATACAGACATACAGACAGACATTTTGTAAAAACCACTTTTTTTGACTCAAGGGGTCCCAAAACGGATATGTCCACAAAAATCTCAACATCGATTTTTTTTTGCGATCACTATACTTTCTCTAAACTATAGTATAGTGAGAAAGTAAAAGTTGTCAAGACATTGTTGCAATAAAACTGTTTATGGTTAGAAAGGAATTCATTTAATATTGGTGTTTTTTTTTCTTCTATTTACGGTAATATCGCAATATCAATACTCTATTCTGACTTTATATGTTGACCTCGCATTCAGCAAACAATAGTCTCTTGACATTTAAACTATTTGACATAACTCATATTGGCAGAAGCAGCGTTTATCAATATGTTACTTTGATTTATTTCAGAATGTCAAACTATTAGAAGGAACCATCCACAACTAAGTTGAATTATTTATGTATTTAATTGTGCATCTTAATATTTTTGAAGCAGTAATTTTAAATCCAACTTCGAAAGAGAATACTTTTTCAAAGAGCAGACGTAAATAAATGTTCTCATTTTCGGATGCTTTACTCTGATATGTACAAGAAAGACCTTATTACTCTCTGATTACAACATACTCTGTGTGGTTTGTACTGGGCTAGATGTATCAAAGGGAGAGGTAATTATGATGCTAGAGAGATAAAAGTACATTATTGCAACTGTTCTGTTAGAAACATATTTGAAGGAACTTTAATTTCCCCATGGACGTGTAAAGTGATGCAGGAATTATTCTTACGTGCATCTTTAGTGTAATTTCCATATATTATACAAGCATTATACTTCAGAAATGAAAAGAAATATTAAAAATTGTTTAAATATAGATAACACTCATCTTTGAACAGTTCATTTCTATATTCAAAGTGGACTTTTATTAATAAAGTTTTATGTTTACTTTGCCTATTTTATTTTGTATGTTTGTTAAAATGCCGTTTCCATAGTTAATTTTCATCTTTATGTTGGTTAATTCTAAATTATTTTTCCATAGTTTATGTATTGACAAAATATTGTATTTTTCTTTGTAAATTTAGGTGATGATTTACAAATTTGACTTTTCACCTGTTTCCAACAGTTATTATTTGGTATCGTAAAAAGGCGTT
>JAGFPH010006700.1:32399-54447 GCA_018207615.1 Philaenus spumarius
ATATATATAAAGGCGAAATACCACTCACCCACTCACTCACTCACTGACTCACTAATCACGATTTCTCAAAAACTACCGAACGGATTGAAATGAAATTTGGTATGTAGCTTCCTCTAGCACCATTGGTGCTCACTAAGAAAGGGTTTGAAAAAATTCGAAATTTTAGGAGGGGTTTGGGGGGAACAAAGTTATTAAATCACGATTTCTTCAAAACTATCGAACGGATTGGAATGAAATTTGGTATGTAACTTCCTCTAGGGCCAAAGGCGCTCGCTGAGAAAGGGTTTTAAAAAATTATACATTTTAGGGGGTTTGGGGGGTAAAAATTACTAAATCACGATTTCTCCAAAATTACCGAACAGACTGGAATGAAATTTGGTTTGTAGCTTCCTCTAGGGCCATAGGCGCTCACTAAAAAAGGGTTTCAAATAAAAATTCAGAATTTTAGGGGTGTTATTAAATCAAAGTTATTAAATCACGATTTCTTCAAAACTACCTAATGGATTGGAATTAAATTTGGCATGTAGCTTCCTCTAGGGCTATAGGTGCTCACTAAGAAAGGGTATGACAAATTTCGAAATTTTAGGAGGGGTTTGGGGGGATCAAAGTTACTAAAATCATAATTTCAGATCTTTTATTATTATGACAATAGTGCATTATATATAAAAGCCAAATACCACTCACTGACTGAACACTTAAAAAGAATACAATTACGTTAAAAAGACTGAAAATACCAACCACCACGGGCAACGCCGTTCGAGTCAGCTAGTATGCTATAAAAATATAGCTTTTTTTAGAAAAGCTATATCTCTATTGAAAGATGAATAAGCGTATTTAAACCATTCCCTCACTTATAAAAAATCTGTTTTCCCCTCAAAGAACAACTCATGTATATGCATGTGCTTCTTTAGTTAAAAAGTAAATTTAGTTAACAATAATTGTGTTTATGTACAAGTTTCATGAATATAACACTTTGTCCAAAATGTTAATAAAGTAAATGCAATACAAAACAGCATGTGTTCTGTGCAATGCAATACTGTTAGTTCAGTGTACAGGAAATGCAGTTAAAACTGGAAACTATTGATAGTTTCTGTTTCAAAGCGGAAATTGAATTCGTCACATATGTTGGACAAACCCACTACTGTCCTAATACACTACAATACTAAACAACCGTGCACAACCATTATTAAACAAGATTGTACTGTTATTTACCAAATCAAAGATATTTGTTTACAAGTTTCTATCTACAATGAGATATAGGTTTCTAAAAAGTTATATTTTAAAATATTGCGACAGGTAACCACCACCTTATATAACAATGCCCACTGGATCTATGTTTATAGTGCTTGTGCTAAATAATAACTTGCATTCCAACAATAGTTGATATTTAGTTAACAATAGTTATAATTTTAAAGGAGGGGGGAGCCAGCTTGAGGCTAAATGTTCAAGCCTAAATCATTTAGCCTGAACTGTTATTACCTTTATAGAAAGGTAATGCAGGATTGGTTCCTTAATTATATTACTTATTTTTTGTGTTTGTGGATTTATTATTGTGTTACTTGTTTTTGTCAAAATCCGAATCTTAGTATTCTAAATGTGTTTTGTTATTGTAATGTATAGTTGAACTGGCCGGTCAGAGAGTTTTTGTTTCTCTCCCATCGAGGTGTTTATATCTTTAATTGTATAAATATTTTCATCCCAAACAGGTTATAACCTCGGGATGATTTGACCCTTTAGTATTTTCTATTTATGTTTTGTTATAAATTATATTTTGTACTGTGAATAGTTGTTTATTTAATATTAATCGTATAATTTAAGCATTAATTTTTATTATGTAAATTATGTATAAGATGGGTCAAATAAATTAATTTTTATTTCATTATAAACATAATAATTTCAAATTTAATTCTTCTTTGTCAATTTTATGGGAGAGAAATAATTGTGCAAGTTTCACAAACGAGAATATTAATTTAAATTGTATATGCAACTCATTAGTCCTACTAATGAATGCTTATTGTTTTCGTTTCTTTTAATATAAAATACATCCCAGGTAAGTTTTACTTATTTCAAATGTATACAATCCAGAAATTATCACATAAGCAGAAATACGACTCTGTAGTGCCGGTTCTATTTATTTAAACTACGGTATTTAAAACAAAACAATTAATTGTGCACTTCTGAAAATTGTGGAGTTACACAAATATACAACTCAAACTAGAATTAATAGAAAATTATAAATAATAAAATAGTTTGTTTTTATATAGTAAATATTCTGCATAAAATCCCACATGTAACAGCCCTAAAGTCGTCTGATCGACAAATTACCTTCCTAATATCATGATAATATTGGTATTTCAACGCCGCCGGATCTCCCCTTTCCTTACGAAACTTCCAATTTGCATACTGAACACAACAAATTTCGAGAGAATAATTATTACAAAGTCGGCTAAAGGAAACACAACCAATCCGCTGACACCGCTACCACTTTGTACATGCATATTTATGTATTCATTTCTGAATCAAGAATTTACTCTGTAGTTTGTCACATATTCAATCAGTAAACACAACCACGTGACACAATACATGACGTACACAATCAAAGTACTTATGTTCATCTAGTTTGTTTGTATTTGGTTGTAAAGCGTTGATATCAGAAGGTATAAACTGGAAGCCATATTGTATCCAAACTAATATTATAAATGGACACTATAAATAAATGTAATGATGCGTTTTACAATGTAGAAATATATACATTTAATCATGTCACTTAATCAAAAGCGAAGGGAGTTATTATTATTTATAACATTTTAATATTTCTCTTAAACTTGCCACATCTTCTATTTAAAAGTCGAAAAGAGATATTCAAAATATTAAAGTGCTAAGTGTACCTTACCACGTAATGATAACAAAGGACTCCTTAGCTTATACCTTGATAAGAAAAATAAAAGTGTTGCTTTGATTGGATACTGTACCTTCACATTAATTTCTTCATTTTTATTAGAAATAATGGTCGATAAACGAATGCATTCACTAGCTTAAAAATGATATATTGTAAATTATTTTCTAGATTTTTTTAAAGATAAGTTATCACACTATGAAAATATTAATTTATTACAAAGTTCGATATTTAAGGTTTGACAAAGTTAACGGGATGGCATAGAAGAGAGCAAAGTTTACCTGATTTCAGAAAGATAACAAGGAACTTCTTATATTATGCAATGAAAGGATATAATAAGAACGTTTGCCTTTGATTGGCTGCATTTTCAATTTAATTTATTTGAAAAAGTAAAGTTTCCTGTGACCTGCAAAAGTGATTGTTATAATTTTTTGTTTAGGATTTTGTAAATATGATTTCTATGATTCCACCTGACAATGAATAAATGTCCCAAGATTAGATTTTGAATATTCCTTTCTATCTTTTAATAACTAATAGGGTTGGTACATTTAAAAAAAAAACTCTGAATAAATTAAACCGTCACTGTGGTGCTTTTATTGCTTAGGCTGCGGCGCTGGATAAAACACTAAATATTTATAAAGATTGTAAAACGAATTTTTTGTTAGTGAAAATACATAAATAACGTTTCTAGAATTATGTCTCTCTGTTAAAGACAGGCAGAGATTATTGTTTTCTTTGCGTTATATACTAACAAATTAAAGTTAACTAGCTGACCTAAATAAGCTACTAAAGATGTGGTAAATATTTCATCACTGTAGGTTTAGAAGTTAAAAAATTATTAGAACTTTTGTGAAAAAATATCAATATTGAAACGTTGCGGGAAATCGCGTTTAAAAATTCCATTAGTTATTTTAGCAGCCATAGAGGGGAATAACTTGCACAAACAGTATTTGTAGTCAAGATATGTTTTACTTACATATTGAAAGCATTCAAAGTCTAATATTAAACATTGTTGTCCTTCTTTGCAATTACTTCAAAAAAATAAAAGATCTTCAAAAGTTCAACTCGACCAAAAGTAGGTGCGCGCTTGCTTTGAATAAATTCTTTCACACTAATATAAAGAACTTTTGTGGCATATATTATGTTTTTCGTTTCTTAAACCTTATAAACTATAGAATCAAGAAAAAAAGAAAACATTATTTTGGTTTTTTTTTGGAAAATGGTAATTTTTCAGTAGGGAATCCCATTAAGAAAACTGTACCTATACTATCATGTAGAACGATTTGGCGATAGATTTTATTAGTTCAAAGTTATCTTGGGTGTTTTATACAAGTACCGAGAAATTATGTTTTCAGTTTTTTTTTTCGATGACTCGCATATCTACTGACTTACAGGAAAAAGTAGAAACTCACTATATTTCTAAAAAAGAAAATACAACCTTCTTGTCTCTTGTATGATTTTTGTAAAGCTAATGACTTTCATGATATTCAACGAGAAATAGTTCAAACGTTTTGAATTGGGTGGATGGGAAACATTGATTATTTTTGAGTTGTTTGTTTATTATGTTACAAAATGCGTAACTTACTATATAAATCGGTTTAAGGAAAATAATTGAAGAGTGAAAAAATAAAAGAGCGACTGTGTAAAAAATTGGAATTTTGACATTTTTATAATGCGTATTGTCTTCGGCACAAAAACAGTACCCAAAAGTATTGGTAGAGAGTTCTGAAACAACCTGTACATTTAGTGTAATGTAGATTTGGAGAATCATTAACGTATATAAAGAATTCATCTCTCTGAAGTCATATCTGTGACGTCATGGCAATACAATAAAGTAGGTGAAAGAAAATAAATAAATTTGCAAACAATGTTGTGCGATACAATAAATGCAATGCATGATATAAACAGTAAATAAAGTAACATAAACTAAGGCAGAAGGTAACCCTTAAGCTTTAATGTACCAAACTATATTATATATACGGAAGATAGCGTTTGAATTTACGACGTTACCGGATAAAGAAATAATAAAACAGTTGCAATACGAACCAAGTATTGATGTCATTCGAATAAAATATGTAAATCCTAAGCAAGCAGATGTGAACGCAAGCTTTGTTTTCAATTTTACGAAGACATTGTGTTTCCTTACAATTGCATCGGAAATGTTCGACGATCATGAATATAGTTTCCTAGAAGTTGTCTTCAATGAAATATACTAAAGCTGGTTAAATTTACAGTTATTTTCGTTTAAAGAAAACACACATACTATTGGAATAATAATATAAAACAGAAGAATACAATAAAGGTAACATGTGGATATACACAAACATCTAAAATGTCAAAAATAATATAAAAACGAAGGTTTTAGTTTTTAAACGTTTAATACAGATTAAAAAGTAAAATACTTAAGTACAAATGGAATGTTACACAACAATTTTTAATAAGACATTATTTTGCATGATATTCAAACTTATTTTGTATAGTTTAATTTAAATTTTATAACAAAATAATGATAATTACTTTTCAGAAATTAATTATACCAGATGTTTGTTAATAGAAACGTGCATTGTTTAAAAGAAAAAGCATATTAATATATCTGGGACCACAGTGGATCTTAATTAGCACGTAAATTTAATATTATTAACAGCCATTAGCTTAATCTACTATGTAGTTACTATCCCCATTACAATTATTAAGTTACTGTTCTCCCATTGGTCGTTACACGTTTAGACCATCCCCCCTACTAAGACTCTGCCTATATATAGTTAAGAACCATGTAACCAGATTAGTTATAAGTTTGTCACCATCACTGAAGATGATGACTTGGTCATCGAAACGCGTTTGAATTATTAAACGTTTTTATGAGAAACTGTGTTCTGTTTTTATTTATATAGTAGTTTGGTCTAATATTTCCATTAACAGCTGATTTCAAACTTTGCATTTCTAATCACAGCATGTGTTATTATTATTTCTGCTAAGATCCTTGACATTTTGGCTTTCCCCTGGTATTTTATATTTAGACAGACTCAGTTAACTTTTGATTGAAATATATCAGTCACCTTTGAAAAGTAGTTATTTTACTGCGTCATGACGTAACATCTTGTAAAGGGGCTGTAATCAGCTTTAGATTGGTCGTGTGGTTGCGCCAACATGCTTTGAGTGACGAGAACACAGCGAGTGCTTTATTAACCTACAAATCCGGACTCGTGCATTTCTGTTTGACATCCAATTATTTATAATCAAAGGTGAATATTTGAGGCTTTATTGTCATTCTAAATTGGAACTGACCGGCAAATCCTACGTGCAGTTGCCCTTTTAAAACCTCCGTACACATATTGTTTTAGCTTTCCATCTAAATTTTCACAAAGCAATTGTAATTATTAAGTTGGTACTGACTGAAATAGTTGTCATTTCTATAGTTTACTTGTGCACGGGTTATAAGGATTTTAATTATATAAATTCTGTTCTGATCGTCAATGAGAAACTGCGTGGATATATATCTTTTTTTATTTATGAAATATTTATTACATGTAATACTACGTACAGAATAGTTGAAAAGTATTAAATCGGCATATTTCGTAATAACGGACTTATGAAGAGAAAAGCAAGATTGGCGTATTTTTTAAAATTTGGTCCCGTATCAAGAATGTAACTGTTTTAGTAGGAAGATGGTCGTACGACTCATAAATTGTACGAGGAAATTTCAAGAACGATGTATATTGAAAACTGATATTCAGGGTGATCAACTCAAGATTTCCACCATTGGGATCTCGGAAACTATAAAATTTACAACAAACTTTAAATGGGGGACCTTCCCACCTTTTTTCCTTGCACTAAAAACACAATATTACAATTTCTAAAAACTTTGCCATTTTTCCAATATGGCGGCCAACTTAATTTTTTCAAATTGAAAGCCATATTTTTGTATGTTGAATTTCGATTGGGGACACAAATTTAAGACAATTTATTCTTTTGTAGCCTCTCAAACATTTTCTATTTTATGTGATTTTTTTAATTTGCCCACCATTGGGATCTCAGAAAGTATTAATTTTACAGCAAACTTTAAATGGGAAACCTTTCCTTGTTTTATGATGAATTAAAAAATATTCAGTTAAAATATTTCTAAATGGAAGCCATTTTCCAATATGGCAGTCAACTTTGAAATTCCTAATGGAAACCCCTATTTTTTATGACGGATTCAGATTTGACATGCAATTTTAAGACGTTTTTATTTTATATTTTTAATTTTTTTAAATTTATTTAACCGTTTAACCACTTTCAGCGCTGAAAGTTTCAGAAATTCTTATTTCAACAATTATAAGAGGCATGTCTTACCATTTATTTGCAAACAATAAAATTTAACACAAAGTGTAATATTTTGTACAATGTAATGTTAAAAAGCTATTGCAATTTGACAAATACTTTATTTTATAAAAAAAAGTACTTAAATTACTGTTAAAAAAATCACTAACGCAACCACTGTATATTGTGTAAGAATTAAGAGGCTGTATCTCATAAACGGTTGGGTTTAGGAAAAAATATAAATGAATAAAAATATCTTAAATTTGAAATTCAATATAAAAAATATTGGTTTTTCGTTTGGGAAAAATAAGTTGACCGCCATATTGGAAAAATGGCGGAATTTTTGGAAATTATAATAATGTATTTTTAATGCAAGGGAAAAAGTAGGGAAGGTCTTCCATTTAAAGTTTGTTGTAACTTTTATAGTTTCCGAGATCCCAATGGTGGCCATCTTGAGTTGATCACTCTGTAGCCTATATCAAACCTTTTTACTTCTATTCAAACAAATTATTCATTATTAAGTTCTATAAAATTACATTATTTTTTTAAAAGTCTATGTGCTCCCAATAATTTAATTTAATTACTTATGTTAACAAAGTAGGAATCATTTATTATAACATTTTAAATGTTTTTATATAAATTGAATGTATACAAAACCGTTTGAGATATTGAGTTTTTACCCTTGATTTTACCTCGAATTTCGCAACGAATCCATTAATCACTCTATAGTTCTCCAATTTAAACAAGATGGCGGATAAAAGAAGGCGGCCCCAATGTTGGAAATAATATTCAGTAACACAGAAGAAAACTGCGCTTGTATTTTTTTTCTCTTCATATGATCTTGTTCGTAATACTAAGCCGTTTTCATAATTTTTACCCACTTCTTCCTTTTTTTTAACTCAAGAACCAGCAGACGGTACAAAACGTACCGTCACTCCAACACATTTGTAACGAGTGATTTTATTGAATATTTGACCCACTAAAAATCTTCCAATCTCAAAAAGACAAACACCATTAGAAAGGTAATGTTTCAAACTTAAATTTTTGTACTAATATTTCTTTCTAAAACGTATATTTACTTGTATAATCATCGCTTCAGTTTACCTGTTGTCAGAACAACTTGACGTAACACGCCTATACGGGCGGAATTCCAGTTTCTTTGTCCCTCCCTACAGCCCGCCCAGTATTTTTTCTGAGTTAAACCTATACTAGCTGACCCGTGCGAATATTTCGCAAGTTCGGAGTAGGCCTACATTTACCTGATTTAACACGTTGATTTAATTCAGTTAATTAAGTTTATTTATTTACATTGGTTTATAAATAACAGTTTCCCTATACAATCTTACAGTGTAAACAATCTAACTAACAGCTGTCATGCTAGTTAAACAGATGGTTAGTAGATGGCGCCTTTTATTAGGAACATACAGAGTATAATATAAAAGTTTTTTAAATCAATTTTTGTTATTAAAACATGAATTTTAAGCTGTTTGTCTATTTTTCCCGTGTAGTGGTTAAGGAAAGCTTTAAAATGATGCCTCATTCATGTAATTTGATGATGTATTAAGGAAGTTATGGCGTACCGATAAAAAATAGTCTTGAGAAATAATATATGCGATACCGCTAGATTCATTCTACCTTCCACTATCTGAAACTGCCATCCAATCAAAATTCGGTCAAAGAGTTCTAAAGTTAGGGGGAATTTTGTAGACCCTTGCAATTGGTCAGATTTCGACCAATAAAACAGCACATTTTCCGTTCCAGATATCTCTTACAATTCGTATTATTTCAATAGACTTTTTTATATCCATTTATAGACAAAAGTTTAATCTTTCGTTTGGTGTAAAGCAAACTATATTTGACTGGTTAGATTTTATTAAAACAGAAGTTGGAAGTACATATTTGCGCAAATTTGTTTTGGACTTTTGGATTGGGGATAATTTAGTATTCTTGGCGAATTTTTGAAAAGATGCTTGCACACGTCAAAAAATCTATTTTCGTTAACATTGCCGGTTCTAGGGTTAAAGTAGGCTACCATTTATAATATTTAGTACATCATTTTGCAGTGATTTGCCTTATAAAATAGAACCTTTTACGAGGGACTACTTTTACCTACATTGTTTATTATACTTTTTTAAAGACAAAAAATAAAATAACTTGAATATCTCCATTAAGTTGTAAACAGTAAGAAAGCACATTCTCAGATACAGTTTGTATGGAAATGTCAAAGCAACATACGTAACTAGCACATTTCCCTGAAATTGATCAAATTGTCGGGAGAGGTTCATGTAAGTAGTCTTTTCAAAGGACCCCAAGATAGATAACAAAGGCATAAACGGTCCACACCCATGACTATATATAACCTCAGGTATAGGAATTCTCGCTTCAATTGACAGTTGTTAAGTCTTGAAAATGGACATCTCTAAAGTGCCAACCTGCAGACAATAGTGACGTAGTCGATCTCCGAAGACCAAGTACTATACATAATGATAATGTCTGTGACCATGGAGTATATCTTTCAAAAATATAACAAACTAATAAATATATCCACCAATATAATTATAATATTAATAATTTTATGTTAAAATGTATATTAAAATATCATGATTTTGTTAATTTCCTGTTCTTCATGAGTTAGGGTGTTTGTGAGACTATTTGATTTTTTTTTAAGAATTTGTGTGGTTTATATTTAAATGAGTGTGTGTGAGAGAGAGAGAGAGAGAGAGAGAGAGAGCAATTTATATATTATCCATTCGAATAATTATTGTGTGTGAAAATCAGTCCTAGCAATTTATAAATGTTTATAAAATGTATAAACTATATTTTATTTTATTCTATAAGTTTAACTTGTTACACGTTCACTGCTAAGGACGCACATGTGAGCTTGATACTGAACACTATAAGAAGCGGCCGACACACAGTGCATTGCGTGCTTCACACGCCAACCCCGTATTAAGAGTATTTTCAATACGAAATTCATTGCGTGCTTCGCCCGCTAACCCCCGTATTTATTGGGACTATTTTCAATGCACTGTGCATTGCGTGCTTCGGACGCCAACCCCCGTATTGGGAGTATTTTCAATACTCAGAGCATTGCGTGTTTCGCACGCCAACCCCCGTATTTTGAGTATTTTCAATACACAGTGCATTGCGTGCTTCGCTCGCCAACCCCATATTGGGAGTATTTTCAGTACACATAGTATAAGCCAATTTTACGCCAATGTGCATCCGCTTTAAAATATTAGTGATTATTACGTAGAAAGGTTCAAAAATAAAAAATAAAGTAATTTCTACTCATTTATTCTATAAATATAAAAAAGTCAGCTCCTAGCATAGGAAGTAAGAAATTTGCGTAGCAGTGAACTTGTTAAAAGGTGATATTGTAAATTTGTATTTTTATATCATTTGTATTGAGAAGTGTTGAGTTTTGTGTAAGTTAAAATAAACATTATTTGAAAAGAAAAGAAAAAAGTACATCTTACAAAAACACAACAAATAAGAAGTAGATTGAACAAAGCGGCAAGTGGTTCTTGTAACTACAACAAAGCGTGCTTTTAGCTAAATATATTCGTCCTCATTTATATCAAAGTATTTACAGTCGTTGTAATTTTTGCTCGAGTGGAACAAACCGCTAAAAGAGAAAACTGCAATGAATATATTTCCCTACAAAGATTTCCCGGAACACAAAACCGTTGTAAAGGAAATAGAAACAGCTTTGAGGGTGAATGGAATGGAACTCAACCAAGGCTTGTAACAGTGACGCAGTAGTATTGGTTTGTCGAAACATCAAACACAAAGAGTTTTACAAAGTTTATAGAAGGAATTTGTTAAGTAGGCTTTACAGAATTTAAACGTGGGCTGTTTAACAGTTCCGGTCTTTGCTTATGTTTGTGTTATTGTAGTACGAATGAAGGGCTGAGAAGTCAAGGGGTATAAGTGTAGTGAAAACTCCAGTTTACTGTTGAAATAAAATCCAGGTAAAACTATGATCACTAAAACTAGTATATTTTTAATTGCCAGGTTCCAGACTAACATAATAACAAAGATTAATTTGATTTTCAAACTCTTATTCTTTGCTATCGGCCAATAATTGATAAAAGTTGTCACTTGTACCCCTGGGCTGTTAACATGTTCACTGCTAAAGACGCACATGTGCACTTGACACTGAACACTATGAGAAGCGGCCGACGCACAGTGCATTGCACTCAAAGACCCATATAGAGAGTATTTTAAATACACAATACATTGCGTGCTTAGCACGCCAACCCCCCGTATTGGTAGTATTTTCAATACACAATGCATTTGCGTGATTCGCGAAATTTGCGTGAACGAGCGCGAAAAGGGGGTGTGCAAGTCTCCTACGCCGGCTCCCACCCCATTTCCCCTCTCGCGGCGGAGTACAGTCAGAGCCGCCTGCTCTACCTAATTCATGTCTGCTATGTAGTCGTGTTGATTGTATATCAACACTTTTTGGTGGTGACTGTACTAAAGACTCACACTCAAGTAGGAGAGGGTAAGACGTTATAGCGCATGCTCAAGTGACGCTTCACGCTACTTGGCACTATCTGTACTTTACAGCACGTCAGCTGTTGCACACTAGGGCTCAAAGTAAACAGCTGATGTAGGATGTTCTGAAAATTGTGATTGTGGTGGGACTAACCTCTATAAAACAGATATTTTTAAAAACTAAAACAATAATTTGAAATGTAGCTGTAGGAAAAACGATGTGTGTATCACGGCTACGCCTCAGGCGTCAAATAGTCATATATTGCGACAAACTCATCTTTGCACCCTAAGTAACTATTTTAACAACTATTTTATCCTACAATCGTGTTATTTGATGCTATTTTTTTAAATTGGGGTAATTAAACCCAATAATGTTTAATTTAAGTAAATTGCAAGTGAAATAATTCAACCCCGCAACTGGACCGCTGACGTGAGTTGAGCGAATTGCCAAAATTAAGCTTATGTTTTAGGGTTTCAATCAACAATTTGGGAAATAGGTCTATTCACGACGGTGCTGAATAGATGCAAAATGGTTCGCACGCCATTCCGCATATTGAGAGTATCTTCAATGTACAAAGCAGTGCGTGCTTCGCTCGCCAACCCCCGCATTGTGAGTATCTTCAATAAACAATGCATTGCGTGCTTCGTACGCCAACCGTACGGTAAAATCCACCACATGGCTTTGAACCAGGTACTTTTGTGGTATTTTACGTTTTGATAGATTTTGGGGGAACCAAGCGAGCTATAAGGTCGCGTAAAAAAACAAAATGTGCAGAATAACATCCTACATTTATATTTGTAGAAGACGCTCAAAAACAACTTCATTCTAGTAGGAAAAATATAAAAAAATATTTACTTCCTGTCAAAAAACGAACTTTCGGTTGTTAGATTTTTTTGGTTAACGAACTCGTCTGAGCGACGTAGACAGCCAACATGTGTACCAAATTTGAAACAAATCGGACTTAAAATGCGGCCGCTAGAGTGCGAACACATATATACATACACATATATGATTTTTAATGACACCCCAAAACGTGTGCTGGGGACCGTGATCGGTGCTCATTTGCTACTCCCGACCTTGGGTCTTACCATAAGGGCCACTGCAATAGCTCATTTTTCCTATGGAAATTCGCTAAAAACATGTATCAAAACCGGGTTTTCGAACTTAAGTCCTTTTGTGTTCCTATGTAGTTTTACATTGGCAGCTGGAATATACATTCAAGTTAATATCGTTCAATATTAGAAATCAAATAAAAGTATATCTTTTTAAAGTAAATTGCCTTCTTTATAAATAAGCCAATATTACGCTGGCACAAATACTGTTTTCAATTAATTTAAGTACGAAAACTCAATGAAAAGTGTAACTTTTATTTTCTGGCCTAATTCTGTTTATTTCACAACTAGACCTTTCATCGCAACTTAAAATCTCAATGAATTTAAAAGATTCCGCTTTTAAACTACAAAGATAAAACTTTCGGATTACGTTGAGGTTTTAGTTGAGAGACAATTTAAAGTTTTCCAATTTAAATACTGCCATAAGGACGAATTCCTCGAGGACGTTGCTGTAAAGTGCCGCCCTTAATACTAAAATTGTACAAACATTGTACATTGTACACGAATTTATGGCTGAACTACTTACTATCTCATAAATCGTAGCTATACAATAAATTAAAAACATAAAATAAATATTGTTCCTTAAAAAAATATTTGATTTTCAGAGCATTACAATAATTAAACATCGTTTTTAAGGAAACCTGAAGTAGTAATTCATGTAACATTTGCTTTCTGCATTAATTCTATTTCAAATGTATTGTAAATATTTTTTCTATTTAGTAGTAGTGGAAGCGGCAATGCTTAGCTATTGCTTAATTTTAGTACATCAATATAATATGATTAGATTAAATAAGCAAACGCTGGTAGTAATGCGTGTAAATTGTAAATTTTTAGTGAAAGCAGTTAAGTAGTTTTTAAGCATATAGAAAAAGTAAGTGAATAAATTATTAAATAACACTGATTTACCTTATTCAGGTTCCACCACGTGACTACCTGTTTGAAATCGCACTTACGCGTTTCAGAGCATCTGCTCCATCTTCAGAGTATATAATCACTCACTATCGATATCGTTATACAATAAAATTAACAAATAATTACGGACAAAACATATAAATTGACCCGAAGAACTACGTGCGTATCATGTCAATGCCCTAGGACAACCCTGAAGATGGAGCAGATGCTCTGAAACGCGTAAGTGCGATTTCAAACAGGAAGTCACGCGGTGGAACCTAAATAAGGTAAACCAGTGTTATTTAAAACATTTGTGACTTGGGTAACAAAAAAAGTGAATAAATTATTGTTTATTTTTAAGGGTAGTTTTCTCATTTCATCCATTTGACTTACGTAATCGAATTACAATAGTTTTTTATATCGATAAAGAATAATATTACACAATTTTAGCCTTACAGATTGTAGGAAGTTAGTGCAATTTATCTTTGACTATACTGACCATATTTTATAAATAATCATGGTACCAATAAGTGTAAATTGTGAAATTAGTTGAATCGTTTTTGAGTATATACAAGAAGAAAGTGTATAGATTATTATTTAATTTTAAGGGTGTATATTTCATTTCATCCCTTTGAATATATTAATCAAATTTAAAACTGTTCTTGTATGACTTAAATGACTTATGCTTATGCTAATCGGTAGCGTTGCGAATAAATAATTAAATTAAAATTAAATATTAATTATTACAAAACAAGATGGCTGCAAAAAAAAATATGGTGGCCCAAAAAAAGCACCAAAAATCTAAATTCGTCCAAAGTTCCCCAAAAATCCCAAAATCGCCAAAATGGTGGGCTTAGGTTAGCAACCAAAAAACCCCCAAAATCAAAAATCCTCAAAAGAGGTAGGCTTAGGTTAGGAACCAGAAAACTACCAAAATCCAAAATCCCCAAAAAATGGGCTTAGGTCAGGAACCAAAAAACACCCAAAAAAGTGAGCGTGGCTTAGGTTAGGAACAAAAAGACACCAAACAAAAGTGGGCGTGGCCCAAGGTTAATGACCTACCCGCACCACTTCCGGCACTATATCGCCCCAGACTCTACTGATATAGATAAACTGCGAATTTTTTCGTGAATTCAATGGAATAGTTTTAAGGTATGTAATGGACAAAGAATCAAAGAAAGTAAAATTCATTTTTACATATAGAGATTTAAAGATATATAACTTAAAGTGTTTAGTTTGTTTTAAATAAAGTAAATGCAATACGAAGCAACGTGTGTTATTATTAGTTCCGTGTACAGGAAATGTAGTTCTAACCGGAAGCTATTGTTAGTATCTGTTTCAAAGCGGAAATTAGATTCGTCAGGTCTATTTGGAAACCAACTTCTAGCTTCGGTGACGCACTGAGGCTGCACTATGATACAATCTAATTATTGAATCTTTTTAGTGAAATATGAAACAATACAATTTTAAAACAAAAATTGCCATACAAAATTGCTAAGGATTTAAACTTATTTCTTTTACTTATCGAAACAAAATGTTTTAAAATACTCTAATGTTTTTGTTTCATACTTAAAAGGCGTGATTTCAAGTTTATGGGAAACCTCTAAAATAACTTAAAATTAAATTTAGAACTATAAATATTTAAATAGTGTATTAAAATACGTACACATTTAAAAAAATTTACAATACATAGCTCAGCTGGCTCAATATCTTTAATTACCTATCCTAAAAAAACTCTTGGTTGTGAAGAATAATTACTTCCTGGTTCTAAATTTGCTAATATGGTTGCTATGGTAATTAATTTAAAGGCTTATAAAAAAACATCTTTTGTTTCAACTTAGGCCTAGATTAATAATGTGTAATTTTTTTTATCAAAATCAGATACTTTATTTCTAATGTGAAATAACAGATGTTATGATACAGTAAACATTTACTTTTTTAATATAAGTCACTAATTGTATATCAATTAAAGTGTAGTTATAAATTACCTTAACTTGCAATCAGGTGTATATAAATTAAATTGTGATGACTGTGATTGCTTCTACATCGGACGAACGGGCAGAACGTTCATGGAGCGCTACAAAGAACATCTGCCCAAAAATAATCTATATGCCAGTAGATCTAGCTTTGCGCAACACTTAATTGACAACAATCACTCATACACAAGTTTCAGTAACAATATGACACCACTCCACATCCAAAATAAACGGTACCAAATAACTGCCACATACTTTCTCCCAGTTGAAACTTTATACCTTCCCAAGAGTAGCATAGGACGTGGTTATTTAGAATTGCAAAAGTAGGAAAATGTTACCATAAAAAATATTAGATGCATGTAACACAAATCCATATTATATTATTGTATTATATTATTATTATTTAAACTATTCGATCGATTTCGAACTAATTTGCACCAAACATGTCAATTAGGCCTGTATAGATGCACGAAAAAATTTTTAAATTTTTTTGAAAAACAACCCCTTTTTTGGCAAAAAAAAAACCCCAAAAATCAGTTATTATTATTACGTAAACGAGAATTTTCAGAAAGATGCGGTTTTTTGCATATGGTAAGATACATTAAGGGCTACAAATAAGCCAAGTTTTATCAAAATCGTTAGAGCCGTTTTTGAGAAATTTTGATTTTTCTCGTTTTTTTGTCATTTTTGGGGGGTAAAACTCCTTAAAAATGAAAATTTTGAAAAAATTAAAAAAAGGCCTGGCGATATTCCAGAACTACACCTACATACCAAATTTCATCCAAATCGGACCGTTGGTATGGTCTCCAACTCTATACACATCCTTACAGACACACAGACACATGGACAGACATCCCCAAAAAAACACTTTTTCGGGTTCAAGGAGCACCAAAACAAATAATTCCACTAAAAATATTTTTGGGTTCAGGGAGCACCAACACAGATAATTCCACTAAACATTTTTTGGGTTTTCAGGGAGCACCAAAACAGACAATTCCACTAAAAATTCAAATTTGAATACTTGGACGAAAACAATACTTTCTCCATATACTACGTATAGGGCGGAGAAAGTAAAAAGGGACGATTGTTGAATGCAATTGAAGAATACGAGATTTACAAGGCATAGAAACAGACACCTGACAACATACTAAATGATAAACTTTCCTTCCAGTCTAACTCTTTGTATGAGACGGCCTTAAGATACAAAGGACAGATAAGACAAACTAAGATAAATGACCTGTAACAATAATAACCACACCATTCAGTAGTTCACGTACCGAGCAGCCGTGCGCACGTGACTCAAAATGTAAAAACGTGTATATGAGTGTGTAGTGTTTTATGTGTTTTTAACGTGAATGTTTTTAATGTTTTGACGACCTCTAAGGAGATAATAACTGAGGATGGAGTTTCGGCTCCGAAACGCGTATTGATTACAATACAACAGAAGTCACAAGACGGAGGAAAATTAAGGTAATTTATAATTACACTTTAATTGATATTTACGTTTTGTATGTGTTTGCTTTTATTTTGTCAACCTAATCTAAAAAAAAAAAAACTGTTGGTTGAGAAGAATAAAACCGATTCTAAATTTGTTTGTTTCACTGCCACTCTCCAGCTATCTATGTCCACTAAAACAAACATAAGTTGGTTGCTATGGTAACGAACGTAAATGCATTCATCAAACGTGTGTTGCTAATCTTTTAATCCTAATCAGCTGTTTTATGTGTTATAGGGCTGAGAGTGAATCCAGTAATGTTCGCTGTTTGTTTGCTTTAAAATCGAAATTTTATCAAATTATTGCTTAGTGCGCGTTTATGGCCTTATTCTTATTTTCGTAATTTCATCTTAACTAGTTCTTGCTCTATGTCAATCAGTTAGCCATTCAGTCATGACAAAGCCTTCTACATGTATGGATTTTAAAATCAAATCAAACCAAAATCAAGTAGTCAACGAAAAAGGCTGCATTATAATGTAGGCCTATACATATGGTAATACATATTATATTATTTCCTTTAGTTGGATTTATCAAAATTAGTTTGAAATGTTCAGCTGTTTACTCTAATATTTCCTTTAAAAACTGGTTTCAAACTTTGGTTTCCTAATTATGAAACAATGATTTGAATTCATCATTTTTAGGGTACGTTTTTGTTTAGGAGTAAGTATACGCCAAAGTAATACGTTTTCTTAAAATCGTTATTGTTCATTTTTAACTGCTATCTACTTATATAAAGCTAGACGGTAACATTGATTCACTGATATTAATTATGAGGCACTTCCCGTAATCGGACCCCCTCAACCTTATACTTGCATTAAAGCTCTCGACGAGAAACTTTTGGGAAAATTGCCAGAATTTAACATTTTTTAATTTTGGAAGCGTCTTTTGGGCGGGAAAGATTTTTTAGATTGTTTCATTTTTTTTCATTTTTTCACTAAGAAAACGGCAAGAGATAGCAAAAAATGTTAAATACAAAAGTTGTAGAAAATTTAATTTCAAACTAGAGATTTTCCGTCAGATTCAAGATCCAATCATCCTTTTAGCCTCTATTCATCCAAGAAGGGGAGGCTCTGCCCAACGTCTTTAAAGCTAGACGGGTTCGCCGATTCACTGACATAAACTACAAGGCACTTCCCATAATCGTACCCCCCTCGACCTCATACTTGAATTAAAGCTCTTGACGAGAGACTTTCAGAACATTTTTAATTTTGAAAGCACCTTTTGAGCGGGAAAGATTTTTTAATGTTTTTCATTTTTCCACTTTGATCGCGTTTTGTAAGAAAACGGTAAAAGATAGAACAAAAAATTAAATACAAAAGTTGTAGAAATTTTAATTTCAAACTAACAATTTCCATCAGATTTAAGATCCCATCACCCGTTTAGCCGCTTTTCACCCGAGAAGGAGCTCCGGCACACAATCCTTCATATTTCCCATGTTAATCTTATGAAGATAATTTTTAATGAGTTCGAGTCAGCTGAAAAATAAAACAGCTGATTTATGCTCGGTCACCTATGTACAAAAGAGCCAAAGATTAACGAGATTTTTTAGCGAATTTTCTAACTGCGAGCGAAGCGAAGCAGTCATCTGAGGCCGAGGCGGGGTTGGGACGCGAAGCGTCCAGGGACAGACCCCCTAGTATTTCATATACTTAATAATTTGTTTTATAATACTATTTACCATCTAATCTTGGGTAATGATTAAACCTACACTTTAATTAAAAATAATTTAAAAAGCATGCGTGCAAAGACAGCAATGTGGTTTCCTCTAGCTTAATACATAGCCTATTACGTGTCATGAGAATATGCCTGATACCACTCCAACCTTACTTTATCCTTTAAATTTGTCAATTACTATTCTCATCTCGGGACAATATTGGCGTTCCCTCGGGAACATCCCACTCCGCTTTTCTTACGAAGTTTGTAATTTACATTCAGACCATTTACAAATGGAGCGAGAATCATTATAAAGTCTGAGCGAGATACACGGCCAATCAGCTGATGCCGCTGTCACTTTCTGCATGCATATTTATGCGTTCATTCCGGTATCACAGATTTACTACATAGTTTTTTCACATTCACCATCGGTAAAAAGGACCAATGACAAACTGCGCAATCGATCTACGTACAGGAGGACACTTTTGGCCATCTGTTTCTTGTAGTACTTTGAAATCTGAAAACATATTTTAGTTATTCGTCATTTATGATTAGAGAAAGTGATACTAATTTCATCTGTTTGTGGTATTTACTCTATTTCTCGGTTCCGATGAAAACAATTTTAAATTGAATTCGCGTTTTACAGTGAATTAAATAGACGAAACACAACTCAGTTTGTGAAAACAGAACTTAGAAAATATAAATTATAATTTAAACAATAATTGATAATTTGAATTTTATTGGTAAACCTTTAAAGATGAATTAAAATCATATTTAAAGGACTGTTGCAGCAAAATATGCTTTATAACAGTCACAATAGCAAATAACTTTCCCTTACAATCAGAAAAAAAATGTGTTCATTATATGCTTTGTAGTAAATATTTAATGCCTTAACTGACATTAAAACAAAATATACTGAATAAACGGTACCAGAAACTGGCACATACTTTCTCACAAACATATTTAAATAATTATTAAACAGATTCACAGTGACTTCATTATTGTAGGAGGGGTTGGAGAAGTGATTTTAAACTAGAAGATTAACTAATAAATATTATTATTATTAGCTAGAGATAAAACTATTCCATCGATTTCGACCAAATTTGCACCAAACACGTTAATTAGGCCTGTATTGATTCACGAAAAAGGTTTTGAAAATTTTTAAAAAACAACCCCCTTTATGGCCAAAAAACCCCAAAATTCAGTTATTATTATTATCTAAACGAGAATTTTTAGAAAGATGCGGTTTTTTGTACATGTAGGGTAAATTAAGGGCTACAAATGAGCAAAATTTGATCAACATCGTTACAGCCGTTTTTTTATAAAAAATAATAACTGATTTTTTGGGGGTTTTTTGCCAAAATGGGGGTTGTTTTTCAAATTTTTCAAAACCGTTTTTCGTGCATCTATACAGACCTACTTGACATGTCTGGTATACATTTGTTTAAAATCCATTGAATAGTTTTCGCTCTAGCTTTGTATACATACGGACATACGTTCAGACAGACATTTTGTAAAAAACACTTTTTGGACTCAGGAGGTCTCAAAATAGATATTTCCATAAAAATCTCAACATCGATTTTCGTTAGGAAAACGTGTGCAATATAGGAAGTGTTAATTAGAAACAAAGTAAAATGATGTGTCTTATACTTTGTAAAAGTGTATTATAAAGAAGCCAGGTTAACACGGATACCTACTCTATAATGTATGTATGTCTGTATATTTAAACCGCTATGTAATGCTCGGCAAACCTACCGGCCATCTTGAATTCCAACTCCCATAAAAGTAATGTTAAACACGTAACAAGATGTTGATATCATTTAGTGTTTTAAATTAGTATTTAACTAATTTGTTCTTAAATTTGACTCAAAATCAAAGTTTGCAATTTTTTCTTATTAAATATAAAAAGAAACTATAAAAAATTTAATAAGCTCACCACATTCGAAGTTTAATTACATTTTAAATAAAAGTAATTTGAATAAATTTGGATAATTTAGACGAAGAAATCTGTAGGCTATTATTGTGGAAGCATGTACGCGCCGAATTTGTGCACCTACTCGAGTGTTTAGCCTGCGCTCTGGTGGTTATCACATCAACTTGTTGCTCGCGCAGAAATATTAGAAAAGTAAAATATCCGTTAATTTTGAATGACAGCTGAGTGTAACACATACTCACACATTATCAAGCATGAGTATTTCAGTACGTTTACAGTGAGGGTTACGTTTGTAACACTCTACTTTCCGGATTTATAAAGTTGCCTTATATTTGCTGGCGGAAGAATGAAAATCACACAAACTCAATGCTAGTACCGTAGTCTGCCACTTGGAGAGCTGCGGTCAACTCAGAAATAGTGATTCACTACTGCAGAGCCTTAATCCTTTAGCTGAACTAAATAAATGTATTTTTGTTGTAATCGGAGTGTATCTTTGGTTTCATTCGAACGTGGATCGATGTCTCAAATATGCAAATATATTTTTTTATAAATATAAATTTTATCATTTTAGCTTCTAGTTGAACATAATGAAATCGTTAAAACAACGAAATATAAATTAAATTTCTTAACAAAAAAGGTTCCGGACCATAATGGGTTAAAACCGTTCAGCGCATTATGACGTCTGCACTACGTACGTCAATGCATTTCTATTCTAACTTTGCTATGGTGAACTCTATACGTCCATTGGGGCTTTTACTTTATTGTAATAAAATATTGACAAATAATCGAAAGTCGGAGAACAGGTAACTATTAATATCCTGCCAGCTGTAAAGGCAATCAACCACTGTTTGGTTTACTTCCGCCTTCTTACCATAAATTTCTGGGATTGCGATATGTTCTTTAATGGTTAATATTTAATGTTCAATATATCATTTTAACTGATTTCAACTATGATCCCACAGCTAATATATAAATTACTAGCTGACCCGTACGGCGTTGCCCGTGGTGGTTGGTATTTTCAGTCTTTTTAACGTAATTGTATTCATTTTAAGTGTTCAGTCAGTGAGTGGTATTTGGTTTTTTTATACATAGATCTTAAGTAATAAAAGCACTATTGTCATAATAATAAATGATCTGAAATTATGATTTTAGTAAGTTTGATCCCCCCAAACCTCTCCTAAAATTTCGAAACTTTTCATACCCTTTCTTAGGAAGCACCTATGGCCCTAGAGGAAGCTACATACCAAATTTCATTCCAATCCGGTCGGTAGTTTTGAAGAAATCGTGAT
>JAGFPH010006700.1:54547-66023 GCA_018207615.1 Philaenus spumarius
TCAACTTTAATATAATTACTCGACATCTATTGTAAATTAAAGGGATGAATTAAACGACTTGATTGACGTGTGGTTGCTCCAACATTCAATGCACAACGAGAACAGCGTGCTTCATTAACGTATAAATCCAGACTTCGCCCTATGTTGGGTTATTCGCTTTGACATCCAATTATTTCTAATCAAAGGTGAACATTTGTGGAAGTCATTGTCGTGTGGAATTGACTGACGAATCCAATGTAAGCCTCATTTACCACGTTTTTTTATTACATCGCTTTCTTGTCTGTTCGGTACGAATTTAGCAATCGATTTTATACTAACTTCCTGAGTAACCAAACCAATGTGAATAAAATGTTTTAGATTTTCCTTCCAATGGTACCAACTTAAAATAGTATTAAGACATGGTAATCCAGTAATACGCATGTTTAACATCGTTAACATCGTTTAGGGTAACACTGTAAATCGTGTTTGTACATCTCTAAATATTCAAAACAAGATCAGATGCTGAGGCCAAGTGATATAGTAATGGCATGTTTAATTAATTACACATTTTCACTTCAGGATGTTGATGCGTGAATTATTCTGCGTTTAAATAGTATAGTTTATTGTTAAAAAATAAAGAATAAATTCTGACAATTGGTTTTAATTGAAACCCCATTATTTCGCACATAAATACTGTAGGGAAGATGTTTGTATTCAAATGTGAGTGTGCTAGAAGAATCATTTTGTGGGTGGTGGAAATTTCTAATGACATTTTAAACATAGGTAGGCCTATACAATTAACATTGATTTAAAAGTATTTTAAAAGCAAATATTTTTAATAGTAAAGTTTAAAATGCCTAATTTTTATTTAGGAAATTTATGTTCAAATAAACTTTTTACTTTCTCTACTATAGTATAGAGAAAGTACAGTGATCGCAAAAATTATCGATGTTGAGATTGTTGTGGAAATATCCGTTTTGGAACCACCTGAGTCCAAAAAAGTGGTTTTCCCAAAATGTCTGTCATTATGTCTGTATGTAATACGAAGCTGGAGCGAAAACCATTCCATCGATTTCAAACAAATTTACACCAGACATGTCATGTAGGCCTGTATAGATGCTCGTAAAACGGGTTTGAAAACTTTTGAAAAACAACCCCCTTTTTGGCAAAAAAAAAACCAATAAATCAGTTACTATTTTTTAAATAAAAAACAGCTCTAACGATTTTGATATAATTTGGCTTATTTGTAGCCTTTAATGTACCCTACCATATGCAAAAAACCGCATCTTCCTAAAAATTATCGTTTAGCTAATAATAATAATAATAATAACAGATTTTAGGGTTTTTTTGGCCATAAAAGAGGGTTGTTTTTCAAAAATTTTCAAAATCTTTTTTCGTGCATCTATACAGGCCTAATTGACCTGTTGGATGCAAATTTGTTCGAAATCGATCGAATAGTTTTCTCTCTAGATAATAATAACAATAATGTTTATTAGTTAATCTCCTACTTTAATAAATCACCTCTCCTACCCCACCTACAAGCCACAGTGATCTGTTTAATAATTTAAATATGTTTGTGAGAAAGACAAGTATGTGCAAGTTCCTGGTACAGTTTATTAAACTTTTACAATGTATTTATTTGTTTTTTAGCACGAATGTTTCTTTAACTAAGTAAGTAAAATATCAAATGTTTCTTTTACAAAATGTATATAAGAAGGTCGGGAGTAGTAAATGAGCACCGATCACGGTCCCCAGAACATGTTTTGGGGTGTCATAAAAAGTTATATGAATATATTATGTGTTCGCACTCTAGCGGCCGCATTTTAAGTCCAATTTTATCAAAATTTGATACACACGTTGGTTTTCTACGTCCCTCGGAAGAGTTCGCAAGCCAAAAAAATCCTACAAACGGAAGCAAGTTTTTTAACCGAAAGTAACTATTTTTTGAATGAGTTTTGTCTAAAAAAAATATAAATGTAGTATATTATTCTGCATATTTGGTTTTTTTACACGACCTTATAGCTCACTTGGTTCCCCCAAAAATCGATGAAAACGTAAAATACTATAAAATTATGTGGTTTAAATACATGTGGTGGATTTTACCGTGGAGATTTTCTTATCCGAGGCTGACGGCCAAGTTTGTACGCTGCGAGCAAAGCGAAGCTCATGACATGAGGCCGCAAGGTCGAAGTGCAAACTCGCAAAGCGAATTTTTCCGCTGGAATGACGGAGCGCGTGAGTCGAAGCTGGAGGCTTAGAACAAATTCTACTAATAATATATTTCTTACTAGTAAAACTATAGCTATTCTACTAGTAGCTAATAGTTATAACTAATAGAGCTATAGCTAAAATCTATTCAGCGCCGTCGTGAGTAGACCAATTACCTAAATCGTTGGTTGAAACCCTAAAACATATAAAGTCAATTTTGGAAATTTGCTTAACTCACGTCAGTCAAAAGTTTACTTTTATCTTACTACACATTAAAAGTAATGGGTTATTTAAGAGATCATGTAGGCCTGCCTACTTGCTTTTCTAAAATGATATGATATGACTGTTAGTGTAGGCTATAAATGTTCTTACAATGCTATCATTTTAGACAATTATTGAAAACATTCATTATTCAAAAAATAGTATTTAATATTGTAATCTCTACACGTCAAACTTTCTCATGTTTAAATATATTAAACTAATATTATTCTACTTTCTCGAACAAACTTCTTCAACTTTTATTTAATAAGATGCCTTCAATGTGACTTTTTACTGACTTAAAATATTAAAAACTAAGTCGTGAATTCAGAATCTCCAATGAATACATAAATATGTATGAGCACAACTGTAGCAACACCTGCTGATTGGCTGTTTCTACTTCTGCAGACTTTGTGACGGTTTTGTATGTAAATGAGACGCAACGTTGAAAGTTAAAAAGGTTTTATTTCTCTAAAAGTACCAATATTTTTTTTTTAAATCTTGAATTTTGGAAATATTTCATTAAATCAAGGACTTTAATGTCTGAATATTTAATTCCTACTTTTGTTTGACAGTATTATAATTTGAAAGATATTAAAATATGCCTAGGGTGTTTAGTTTGAACAATAGTGAGTTGGGCAACTGCAGTCAAATAAGTGGCTTTTATGTGATTAAGTTTCCTTTTCCTTTTGACGGTATTTTTATTAAAAATATTACTTTTTGAAATATTACACAAGTTCAACAAAAATATTTTACAAGTGATTTTATCTGTTTTTCTCCAATGTAGGGGTAATGGCAGTCAGTACCTATTATATTATTTTCCTGGTTTAAATCCAACCAAGAGAAAACATTTAATTTTATTTAGTGCCTGTATTGTTTTAACATATTTAAAAAATATATTTCAAATCTGTATTAAGAAAACTTTTCTGTAAATAAATTCAATATTAGCTGCTCATAACAAATTTCATTGGCATATTTAAGTTAGCAAGTTGTAGCTTGTTCGTATTAATCTTTTTCAGTTTGGTTAAACATTAATTTCAGAAACTACTTGTACTTGTTGAACAGAGTAAAATGACTAATGCAATGTTGTAATTTCTTCCATAATGGTACAATGTCAGAGGTCAGGAATAAAAAGGCAAAGTAGACCTTTTAAAAAAGTCACGGAATTTTTCTCTTGAAACCATGTGACGTGCAGACACTGAAGGTCACAATTGACCACATAACCTATAGGCCTACGAATATTTTCACTTGTCACATACAATTTATCGCATTTGACATCATACTTTGAAAATCAGCTCTGATAAACTATTTAATAAACTATAGTAATTAATTAACGCGATTTCCTAGACTGGAAGTCGTAACAACTAGGCATAAATTGGCTTGGAATCGGCTAGCGCCAAATCGACGGACGCCTCGCGTGGGCACAATCAGCCAGACAGCATAAAAATAAATCTATTCTTTACAATACAAATCAAACCGCAATGTGCAACACATCTACCTCCATCGTTGTTGAAACTGGACTTACGTTATAGAGCGTCTAGATCAATGAGTCATCGATTGGCCATTCGATTAATCGAATATGTAATCAGATCAATATCAGGATCAGGATGCAGGTCTTAATGCGTCACAATGCATAAGAAAAATAACAATTAAGTTTAAACTAACCCTTTTATTTAATGCAAAGAAACCAACTTGCAGATTTTGTGCGCCAATATAATTAAGACTTATTTTTGTATTAACATTATTATTTATTAAAACTCTTAAAGATTATAAACTATGTTAATTTATGTTCATATATTTAATAAAAAAATTCAGTAAAGACAACAATAAATGAAATAATTATTTTATTAGTTCCTTGTACAGCAATTTCTGTTTCAAACCGTAAATTGGATTTTTCACGTTTCTTCGATAAAATGGAATTGCTTTTATTTTAAAAAATATCACTGTGACTTGTGATTTTGCAATATTACTGCTTTTAAAGTCCATTTTTGGTGTCAAAGCCAGTATTAAAATACGATTTGTAGTAATATATGACACTATTACTTTAAATTGGTTCCAGTGACTTTTGTTTTAGTTAAACGCGTTTCGGAACCGAACTCCATCTTCAGTATAGAAACAGTATACACGTACAGCTATTTACATTATTTGAGGTTACTGCCAACGGCCAATGTTCCACGTTATAGTGCGCATTAACCTTAAGTCAGATGAAATGAAACAATAACACAAAAACTCACAACAAATACGTTTAATAAATGAAACGCGTTTCAACGACAAAGTCGCCATCCTCAGTAATCAAGCTACAAAAGCCAAACTACAACTCAATTTTGGCTTTTGTAGCTTGATCACTGAGGATGGCGACTTTGTCGTTGAAACGCGTTTGATTTATTAAACGTATTTGTTGTGAGATTTTGTGTTATTGTTTCATTTCATCTATATTGTTCTCACAAGTCCAGCTCATTATTTACTTTTAAGTCATGCAAATAAGGTACAGTATCCTCAGACTAGGAATGTGTCGGGCCTGAAGGGTGTCATCCCTTCTATTTCTCCCCCAACCTGCGTTGGCGGTACAACCAATTATAGGAAAACTAGGTTCAGAAATTTAACTAAGAAAGTTACAACTCCATAATGGACTGCGTCTCTTTTTCTTATAGTTTTACCTACTCCTCTCTGACACACTCCAAGATTGAAGCACTGTACAGACGGAAATATATGTGACTAGCTGACCCGGCAATGCTTCGCTATTGCATGATTATTTTGGTGAAATAAATGCGACAAATGATCGTGATTTAGTAACTTTGACCGCCCCCCCTTAGATTTCGAATTTTTGTAAACCCTTTCTTAGTGAGCACCTATGTCCGTAGAGGAAGCTACATACCAAATTTCGTTCTAATCCGTTCAGTAGTTTTTGAGAAATTTTGATTTAGTAAATTTGACCCCCGAAACCCCCTAAAATTTCGAATTTTTTTAAAACCTTTATTAGTTAGCACCTATGGCCCTAGAGGAAGCTACATACCAAATTTCATTCCAATCCGTTAGGTAGTTTTGAAGAAATCGTGATTTAATAACTTTGATCCCCAAACCCCCCTGAAATTTTGATTTTTTTCAAACACTTTCTTAGTAAGCACCTATGGCCCTAGAGGAAGCTACATACCAAATTTCATTTCAATCCGTTAGGTAGTTTTTGAGAAATCGTGATGAGTGAGTGAGTGAGTGAGTGGTATTTCACTTTTATATATATAGATGAAGTGGGCCGAGCAGGTAGGGATGTGAGTGTGGAAGGGAGGAGGTATGTTATGTGCGGCGGGGTGGGGGATTTGACTGCTGAGTACACTACTACCCAGTCTGTTTTTTACGGCTATGTTTTTAAAAGTTATGTACATTTATAAATAATTTATACAATATATATAATAGTTATAACAGTTTCATTAAGTTGATTATAGTACAGAAATAATAAAACACTACAATGTTTTTAGAAAAGGCAGTGCACTAGATAACGCGACTAACCTCTGTCACCGACTGACTCGCTACGCTGACTTCCACGCTGTTAGCGCATGCGCATTGGCCGTCTCTGCTTCTGCGCATACAGCCAACCGCTTCTTCACATACATTTCCTACTGTACACGGGTATTGCTTTGTGTTGTGTTACCTACGTTTGTGTTTATGTTTTGACGACACCTATTGGGTGAATTAAATACATCACACGACGGAACCAAATTGAAGTCTTATATAGTACTACACTTTGAAGTCTGTTTTGTTAAAAGCAATTTGTTTAAGGGAAAGATTTTGGAAAATTTATTAAAAATGTCAACCTATAATAAACATATTGTAGTAAATTAGTTAGTTAGGTCCAGTTATAACTCCAAACATATAGTGGGCTTGGTAAATTATGTTTAAAAAATGTATAATTAATCGCCATTTCAATTTAGGAATAATTTTAAGTTGTTTGAGGAATTATTTACAATGTAAAAATATCTTTACTCAATGATTTACATACTATTAATTTTTCACTAAGAAATTATTAGTTAGTTCTATAATACGATAACGCTAATAAGATTACTTTTGCAAGATTTGTCAAAGAATAATATTTCCATTGACTGTTAGTATTTAAAATGTATACGACACTGTTTCCACATAACATAGCTTGATTATTTTGCAATAATCGTGTATTCTCGGTACGAAATGGATTTCCTATTCAGCATTTGAGGGAGTTACATAACTATTATAGCACACAATGTACCTAGGTCTCTCGGGAGCAGTTCAGTTAAGGGTAAGTACATAATTGAATGTTAATGGGTTGTTGCCATTTCGAACGTTCAACAGTAACTTCAAACAGAAATCAGCTGATTCCATAAGTATTGTTGGTTGTAAGTTGAAATTAAATTACATTTATCAAGTAAAGAATTAGTTTTCTCTGTTATAATTTAGTTTTACTTCATTTAATATTCCGATCACACATTTATTACTTTCTCATTATACTATAGTATAAAGAAAGTGTAGTGATCGCAAAAAAATATCGAAGTTGAGATGTTTGTGGAAATATCCGTTTTTGGATCCCCTGAGTCCAAAAAAGAGGTTTTTTTATAAAATGTCTGTCTGAATTTGTGTATGTATACAAAGCTAGAGAGAAAACTATTAAATCGATTTCGAACAAATTTGTTTTTCGTCTTAAAAAAAATACCAAAAAAAAATCGAACAAATTTGCACCAAACATGTCAATTAGGCCTGTATAGAAATTTTTTGAAAAACAACCCTCTTTTTGGCTAAAACACCCCCAAAATATCAGTTATTATTTTTGTATAAAAAAACCGCTATAACGATTTTTCCATATGCAAATAACCGCATCTTTCATAAAATTCTCGTTTAGCTAATATTAATAATATCAGATTTTTGAGAGTTTTTTTACTGAAAAGGGGGTTGTTTTTCAAACTTTGCCAAAACCTTTTTTCGGGCGTCTATACAGGCCTAATTGACATGTTTGGTACAAATTTGTTCGAAATCGATTGAATAGTTTCCTCTTTAGCTAATAATAATAATTTGTATTACTTACTCTCCTACTTTAATGTACTTTCCCCTCTCATACTTTAATACAATTATGAAGTCACAGATGGGGTTACATGAGGGAGTTGGCGTGCGAAGCACGCAATGCATTTTGTATTCAAAATACTCACTGGGAGTAGGCCCCTTCTCATAGTGTTCAGTGTCAAGCTCACATGTGCGTCCTTAGCAGTGAACGTGTTAATAATTTAAATATGTATGTGAGAAAGTATGTGCCAGTTTCTGATACCGTTTGTTGTGTTAATAATACTGTGAGTCAAGGTGAGACAGTGCGATTTTGACGACCCACATAGTTGTACTAAACATGTTGAACGAAATCAACTCTTATATGTTAACACATAAATCAACCAATACAACCTTCCGCATGCGGTATGCTCTTTTACGTAACCCAAGGACGTACGTACTTACATACATTCGCTTTATAGAAATTGATTCCTGGAAGTGATAAAGTCTCGCTACGAGACGATTTGTCCCCCTTGTGAAGTGCTATCGTCTCGCAGTGAGACGATTCGGAAAATCGTTATATCGAAGCTAATAGTTATCGGACAAACTTGCACTTCACATAGAATGAAAGTAAACTGAATTCTCTATCTAGTAGGCAGTGTTAGTTTGTATTCGTTGGAGAAAAATAAATGTAGCAGACGACAATATTGTCTGCTGTAAGTTGTGGTTTACAAACGTTTGATTAGGTTTGTGTAAAGTAGCTCTAACCTAAACGTGAAATGTGACACGCTTGGATATTTTTACCTGTAAGATATTACCTGTAGGTATTTTGTATTCTTCAAAGAATCCATTGTTGTATATATTTGTGTTTATTAAGCAAAATTTAACATTTTGTATATATTGAAATTTCAATTCAGTGAATTTAGTGAATGTGAATGCCTCTAAAGTTCAACATTTTTGTGAATTTTTTTATTCATTGGGATTTATCACAATCCCTACTAGATACTTCTACTAGATACTTCCAGCGTAAAACGGTTTCGTACTGAAAGTGGTCCACTTAAATATTTCAAGTTAACAAAATCATAAGTTTGAAAGCTTGTAGCAATAATGTTTGTCTGAAATAGGTTTAATTAAATGAACTCTTCAAATTAAAAGGGTTTTATTGTTTTAAATTTCACTTGTAAACAAATTCAATAGAAAGGTTTTAAAATTGTTTACTTTGAAGATTGTTAAGAAAGATGTAATTCTAGTCTAAACTTTAGTAAGTATTAAGTTTGATGAACTGAACAGAGGTAAAATGACTTAACAGAAAGTACTCGAAAGAAAGTCTGGATGGTGATGAACGCATTTCACAAGAAGAATATGTTTTTGTGAGAAGGTAATAATTTCGCGAATAAATCGTATAAAGAAACCAATACATTCTAGAAACCAACGCTGATTAGAGATTGATTTTCCATTCCTAGTCCCACTTCACAATTGCAGTAATTAATGCTTCATCTTGGTTTGGAAATAATTGGATGTCAAAGCGAGTAACCCGAGATAGGCAAAGCCTGGATTTGTAGGTTATAAAGCACGCTGTGTTTACGTCACTCAATAAATGTTGGCGCAACCAGAAGTCAATCTAAAGCTGTTGTCGTACTGTTAATTTCGGATGCCTATAATTATTCCGTTAACCTACATTGTAACAGGAATTATTATTGTAAAAAAAAAAACACTTTACATTTCTAGAGTTACAGTAATAGACTACTTCATTACTCATTTTTAGGCATTTTCCGGGTGACAGCTTCGGGATTTGTTACAAAATATCGTTGGGTGTTTTCGAATGATCAAACTCGATTGTATATGCTATAAACCATTGGGTTCCGTGGCAGAATCCGATAATATCAGTTACAATAATAGAGTCCATTTTATTATTTGCATTGAATAATTATATTTATATTATAATACGTTATTAAAGGTACAAAATCCGTCGCTATATAGGACGAAATATTACAGTAGGCAGTGGTGACTTTCACACGATTGATATGAAACCAGAAAGAGAGAGAGAGATCAAGATTTTCTCGTGTATTTTTAAAGGAACACAAAATATTTGTAAAGCAAAGAGAACAAGCTTTGCGGTTAAAAGGAGCTGAGCCGTTCTTTGTAGCTGTCGGCGTATATATTCATGGAAACATCAAATTCTATGAGCTGTAGAATAGAGTTTGTAGAAAAGATTTGTAGACTTCGGAATTATACAGAAAGTAACAAGCAATTCCCATCCACGTTGCTGTATTATTGAGATAAAGGACATGCCAGTCAAAATTGTACCTTATTTTTATTCCAAGAATTTGTAAATTTTAAAATATTTTTTTGTCACTAACGATAAATATTTACAGAACAGCTTTAATTTAAATTACGAGGATTTCTACAACAAATTTGGATACCCACTTTTAAATTTGAGTTTGGGACCAATTGTTATAAATCTTAGTAGAAAATCGCATGAAAATCTGATCAGTGGCTGTCATCAAACAAAGCAAAACCTAATATGGATCTCAATTCATCGTAGAAACCAGCTGATAATCGGCACAGTGACGATGTCAGTCAAGTATTCAACTTTCGATCCAAGCTAGAACTTTCAAGAAAAAAGTAAATTTTGTATGACCTAGGTTTTTAAAACCGAATAGTTTCCAAAAGAAAAGGTGAAGTGGTCACAGTGTTTTACAACACAAGATACAGGAACTTCCTGACCCAAAAAACACGAAATTAAAAACAAGTAAACGTACGTACAATAAACTTCACAATATCGTACAGGGGTTATAAAACAGCAGACGGAGGGAGATTTTGTTTTATTTAGAGAAAGGTGTATTTAAAATAGAAGGTGTAAGAATTCTAGGCAAATAATAAAAGGCTTTATATTTATTATTTAAATGTATAACATATATTTTAGTATTTGTATACTAGTAACAGATTTTAATATAGGCTTTTAAATGAGTACTCTGTATTGTAAATTACTTATAAATTTTATGTTAAACGTTAAGGAACGTTTGTTCGACCTTCAGAATGGCTCGCTCGTGAGAGTTTATTGCAGATATATAAACACCATTGAGGTACTCAAACTATGTAAAGAATTAGTAAGCCTCAGTGAAAATTCGAGGGCAGAATAATTTCATATACATCAGAAAACTATAATGTTTATTCTTTTTAAAAGTGTAATAAAAGTTCTAAGTCAGACATGACAGAAAAGGTGTCGCATTCAACATTTTACTTAAAGGCAAGAAATAAATTTAGGAAAACCTCATAGTTTTTTATCATAGGCACTCGACTTAAAACCAAAGTACATACAATAAAGTCATTTAGGCAAAACTACATTATTGTGCATTTTAAAATTCACTCTAAAATAGCAATGGTTCAGACCAATAGCTATAGGCAGGCCATGCGCATGCGTTAACACACATTTCAGGAAGCTGGCACGACAGAAATAATCAGATGTATATTGATACAACAACAAATTTAACCTACAAGTTGTAAACATAAATGGTTCACATATTTTTTGATGTACTAAACAAAATCAGCTGTTATATAACAAATGTATCAGCGTAATGAGGACCTACATTCGGACTTAAATCTGAAATCAGTAGAAGACGTTATAAGTGATTTTGCAAATAGACATGAGAAGAGAGAGACTCCTTAATCATGTTAACGTGGAAGCTTTACCGCTACTGGACACGGAACGGTCGATAATTCAGCATCTCAGTTGTTGAAGCCTGCTAAATTTCTCCTTCCAGCATAAAACTCTTTAATATTGAAAGTGCGCACTTAAATCTTTTGTTCAAGTTACCAAAATCATAACTTTGAACGCTTGTAGCAATAATATCTGTCTGAAATAGGTTTAATTTAATAAATCCTTCAAATTGAAAGGGTTTTATTGTTCTAGATTTCACTTGCAAACAGGTTCAATAGAAAGGTTTTAAATTTGTTTTCTTTGAAAATTGTCGAGTAAGATTTAATTCTAGTCTAAACTCCAGGAATTATTAAGTTTGATGAACTGAGCAGA
>JAGFPH010006701.1:0-23782 GCA_018207615.1 Philaenus spumarius
TAATGTAATTTATTTTCAAAATATTTATAAAACCTTTTGTTTTATTTCATAAAGGCCTCGTAAACAACTTTTTAAATGTTAAAAAGTAGTTAAAAACAGATAAGTTGTTTAAAATGAAATAACCTATAAAAAATAATGATTTAGCCTACTATCACATTTTTTACTAGCCTATGCCGATAGTTGAGTAGCCTACTGACGTTAATTACAAACTAATAAAGCTATATCAAAACAAGTTGCACTATTATTTTCTTTGTTCAATTCTACGTTAAAAAAACATTTTGAAGTTCAATTACATTATTTATGAGGTTTATTTGAATAAAAGTCAAGGTTTTGTATTATTTTTAAGGAACCAAATTTTCAATAATTTGTATCTATCTGAAAAAGTATTTGACTGGTCATAATGGCATTTTTTTAATTAAATTTCATTCTCAACTTATATAACAAATGCACCATAAATTTTAAACAACAATTTTGTTGCTTAAAATTCCCCAGAATTAAAGTTTTGTGGCAAGTTAATTATGAAATTTGTATTTACTGATTTTAGGTTTCAATTCAGTTTGAAAAGCAAAATCTTAAAAATGATTTTCTTAAAGCTAAATTTGAAATTTTTCCTAACTTAATGAATAAATTAAAATATCAAAAATTCAAAGTATAACAAAACGAAAAATAAAACAACGATTAGGCCTAAATCAAAATGCAAAATTATTATCCTGTTGTTAATTATTAGCCATTTTTATCAATGAATACATTTTACAAATTAAATATTAACAAAGTTACACTTTCTGATTTTTACAATGCATTTATTTCCATCAGATTTTTTTTTTTAAAACTAACTCATTTATTTCTATTTCAATTGAAAGCTAATAATAAAATTAATGTCTCTAACAACAATTTAACATCGAAATTACAATTTTTTGATTTTGAGGTTAGGCAATTCAATATTTTTAAGTAAGTTATTCAAGGCCGAAAAACAGGTTTCATTATACTAATAATTTCCCTCATTATTTCAGTTATGCCTACTTATTAATGTGGTTCTCGTCTTAGATTGTACAGAAAAAATAACGATGCCAATTTAATTTGAAAACTATAAACAAACGTAGGGCTAACACGGACGAAATTATAGGTTTGGGCCAAAAACAGTTCTTAAAATTGCGTAATACTAATATTTATTGCATTTATCTTTTCTATTGATAAAAAGGATTAGCCTATGTTATGAACTTTTTAAAATGTTGTAAATAAAAGACTTTTGGTATGTACTTACTTCTGAAATATGAGCGCTGAAACGATTCCGTAGAGTGGAGGGAGTAGAATAATCTGCTGTCATTTCCTTATTAATTTGGTGCAATATCACATACTTCAACACAAATCGCTTTAAAATAACTATTACGTTTATTTTAAAGTAAAAACTAACAAATATCTGTTAAAAAATCGCTAAAATCGCTTTTACAATATGTGAACGTGTATGAATGTAATGTAAACAGATACGAATTTAGGAAAAACATGGCTGCCGTCATCTTGACCAATAGGAAACAAGACCACATGTGGCCACACTGTCTCTATCTAGTCACTGTACCAAAATGAGGCTACCCACGCCTTCTAGGTATAAAAATAGGAACTACTTGTATAAAGTACATTAATAAGCCTCTAGGTGGCAGCTGTGTCAGTTGCAACTTTTGGTAGAAATTCCCCGTTCTATTACACGAGACAGTTCAATTAGATTTTTCCCCAGTGAGGCGGCACACTTTTTTAAAAACATGAATAATTGTTCCGCCTCACTGATAAAAATGACAAAGAAACTGACTTATAAATTTGCAATGTGACTATCAATTATTTTTCATTTCCGGAAGCAGCAAGCTGTATGGTAACGTGTTTCATTTCCAGTAAGGTGCTGCAACCTGGTTATTTAACTTGAAACTGTTATTTATTTCCGTTATGGCGTAAGATGCTGCAACCTAGAGGTGAATTTTGAAAGTATTTTCTACGAGTTGTTATATTAGGGGATTCATGCAACCTGTGCTAAGTATGTTAAACGTGTTAAGTGTGTTAAAATCGAGAAACTCGTTTGACAGAAGTGTGCTATTTAGAGTCGATAGCACACTCGACTTTTGTACGTTCTGGGGTCTGCTAAACCAGTGTTAACGTCGTAAAGCTCTTGGGGAAGGTAATTTGAGGTTTTCAGCTAGAATCAACAGGTTGTTGGTTATAATTTTGCGTTTTTCCTGTACTTGTTTTGTTTGAGATGGAAAATCATACGCCTTTACCGAATAACATTACCTATAGGCTATACTTTGTAAATTTCTGAAAAAGATAGTTAGTTGCTGGATATTTATTTATAAAATTGTTGTTAAAATTTTACTTAGGCACTTTTAGGCCTAAGACAATAATTCCTGAGGTGAAAGAAACAACAACAATCAAAGTTCACTGCAACGCAAATTTCGTTTTTCCTACTAGGAGCTGACCATTTATTTTTTATATTTATTATAGCCTAAATGAGTAGAAATTACTTTATTTTTTATTTTTGAACCTTTCTACGTAATAACCTTGATTATACATAATCAAAGGTAATAATCACTAATATTTTAAAGCGAACGCACATGTGCGTCAAAAGCACATAGGCTTAAAATTGGCGTGCGAGGCACACAATGCACTGTGTATTGAAAATACTGCCAATACGGAGGTTGGCGTGTGAAGCACGCAATGCATTGTGTATTGACGATACTCCTAATACTGGGCTGGGGTTGGCGTGCGAAGCACGCAATGCATTGCGTATTGAAAATACTCCCAATACTGTGCTTCGGCCGCTTCTCATAGTGTTCAGTGTCAAGCTCACATGAGCGACCTTAGCAGTGAACGTCTAATTGATACAAAACGTAAATATTACGTTTATATATGATGTTGATTTCTTATTGAAAACAAAGGTTCTGTTCTTAAGGGTCTCCTCCAGTAAACGAGAAAGCAACCGGAAACGAAAGCGCTTCTCACTATATCCCTATCTAAACAGTGCAATTTCTTGCAGCTGAACGCTTTGACATTGCTTCACTTCAAACCATTTTATAAGTCTATCTTTTGTAATTGAGTGTTGAGAAAAAAACTGAATAATCTTTATAAAATTTCGGATCCGGCTTGCAAATTATTTTTCATTATTAATTTTTTATTGTGTTAGGAAAATAATTCAAACTTTGTACTTACAAAATGTCGATTACATAACAAATCAAAAGCATTTAAAAAAAATCTAAATTGCAAGTCGGATGCGTATTGTGACTATGCTTAAAATGAGACCTTGCAAACAATTTTATGATAAAAAATAAACGAAATAAATGGTTTGAAATTTAACATTGCTCTTATGGGATAAAAATCCAAGATATCCGCCACTACAGCTGTCGAACTCAGTACGTCAATTCATGATTAGGCTAATTTAACAAAATAAATGCACAAAAAATACTGTAAATATTTAAAAACATTGATGTCAGGTAGAATCATCGATGTATCAAAATTATCGGTTGATTTCCATCGATGTAAAAAACATGGATCATCGATTTTATGAAAACATCGATGTTTTGAAAACATCGGCCATCGATGCCCAACCCTAGTTACGCCTATGCTGTGATAAACTTGTTATCGTGTTGCGCAGTACTCAGTAGGCCAATGGGAAGGGGTAGTGTCAAAAATCTAATCTTATCTGATTATTATTCTGACTTCTGTTAGTAGTAGAGGAGTTTGTAGTTTTCCAGGTAAGTTTCGAATATTACACATTCATTGTTTTTATTGAGAATCGTAGATTTTTCACTATGTATGAATAAATTTAAAATAAGCGGTAAAAGTTTGAATTAATTGAGGTTAGGTTATATTTGAAAATGTGTGTAAGTATGATCTGAATGATCTGATAGAATATTTTATTGTTGAAATAAAATTACCGGTAGTTGATTTTATTTTAAGATTTGTTTAATAATGTTTTTTTTATGATACAGTACTTGTTTTTATCGCTCTGTACTAGTAAACAAAATTATATTTATCCTATATTAATTTAACAAAAACTTAAATCAAATAAAAATCTAAGTTTCTTAAGCATTTTCCAAAGGACTGACTTTATTAAAGTGAGTAAAAACTATAGGCTAAATAGTACAATATTTTCTTTTTAGTACCGTAATACATTATTAGCCTACTTCTATTGTTCTAAAAGTTTAAAAAAGCAATACAGATATGGTAAGTTATGTGTTATAATATTTGACAAGTTATTTTTGTTTTGCACCCTCACATTTAATAGCCTACTCTGCTAAGGGAGTTTATTAAATTTGGCCTACATAGTAATGTTTATAGCCTACTGTAGGTTAAATATTTTTTCTTATTTATGACAGGTACATGAATATGTGTTCATAATTCATCCAAGAAGCGATTTATATTTCAAACGAAGGCTACTTTTATGAATCTAAATAATTCCAATTTGCAATGTATATGGAACATTTTGTTTTTTTTACTTAGGCTACTGCGAACAGTGGGCCTACTACTAAAAACTGAAACGGCTTCTCAGAAGAAATTAATTTTCGTGTTAAAAGAAATCATTGAGATAACCTTCTTTTCGCGTGTTATAGTTTTGTGTATTAATTGACGGTGTAAAGGTACAGACTCAATGCTGTGTGGGTTAATATTTCACCTGAACAGCCAAATTGGCTTCTCAAATTTTAAAAGTTTTCTGGGGGAGGTCAAAAATTATCCTGGACCCCTTTTGCCAAAGGAGGAAAGGGTACTCCTTCATCCCCATACCCTGGTTTAGCCACCAACTGGAAAATATATGGGCACCCTTAGACTGTACTCTTGTTATAAATGAATTTATCTTTTTAGCTTAAAAGACTAATTCTCTTAATCATTGTTGAATAACTTTCTGCCTATTAAGGTCACATTATTAGTGAATAAAGTTATTGTAACAATTATAGTTAAATATTAAGTTTGATGCATCCTCCATTAACCTTTTATCATACTTGTCTTATAACTTGTGTAATTTTCAATCCTCATGTGGTTTCTGTTCATTCTTGAATCCTAACTCCTATTATTTTCAAATTAGATGAGAGTTATGACTAAACTTTATATATTTTGATATTTATTTTTCAGATAAACTTCTCTGTTTTTATTATTCTGAGTTACAAGTAGGCCTACGTTGCTATCAACTGCTAATGCAGTGTTTTGGCAAAGAACCATCAATTAATCAAGAATAAAGAATACTATTCTGGTAAGTTTAATATAAAATACTTTGCTAATGGTGAAATAGAGGAGATACTATGCCTACTATGGTAGGGACATAAATAAATTTTGATACATAACATAAAATTATTTTTCTACTTAATAAATGTTCTAACATTAAAAATTAAATAAAATTGCCCAAAAAACTCTGTAAATAAGTATTTTAGGACAAATAAAAAAAAAGAAGATATTTGCAAGATCACAGGACGAGTAATTAAGTAATGGTTTTGGTTTTGCATAGGAACTATGTTTAATTTACTGTGACACACATTTACAATCATGGTTTCTTATGATTTTTTCATTGCTAATATTATTTGTTATTAGTGTTCCTTACTGCACCATTAGTTTTTATTACTGTTCCATACTAGGAAAGGAATTTCTCTTGAAAATTATTACAAAATATGTTCAAAAAATTACTTTGCAAAAGGCATAATTTTGTCCACTAGAAAAATATTCCAATGCTTACTAGTCAAGATTTTCTTAATTTTCAGTTTCATTATTAGCGGTAAACAAAAGTCTGGCACTCATTTGTCTTGGCTGAGTATTTGCATAAAACTAGCCTAAAGGATATTTTTTAGTTCTCATAGGGCCCTGTCTTGTGCAAGATTAACCTACATTATTTATCCTTTGCCAAATTTCTAACATTCATGGGTTTCTCTATCATTAGTGAAAGAGTGATGCAGGGCCGTCGCAAGAAGTTTTGGTGCCTTAGGCAAAACTTTTGCAAACCATACCTCTAATCAACTATTATTAGTGTTTCTGCCACTCACTTTTGGGAAATATAGAAAGAAAAACAACACACACACAGTTTAAAAAAATGTTATTTATTGTCAGGTAATGATTAAATTGCAGTAAATAAATAGAATAATTATTACTACTAAGTGTTAATAGAAGTAGTTATAGAATAATAACTACCGGTACTAAGTGGTAGCACTTTTTTAAAGAAAACTACAATGTAAATAAATATCTTGAAATTGAATAAAGAGATATGATATAAGGCTCAAACATAGCTATAAGTACTCCATGAATTTGAGACAGTTTAGATTGCCAAAAGCAAATAAATTATCGTTTGATCTATGAAAAACTAAGTTTTGTGTTCCAAAGAGTTTAACCGGTGCTATCGATCTTTGTAACACTTGATGCCAGTATTTTTCTTCTTCTCTCATTTTACACATGTTTTTCATCAATGGTTTAATTTTCTTCAATCTGATTTAGAGTTCTTTCCAGTTTTGAAAGCTTGTCTTGTGTTCACTACTTTTTTCATGACTAGGGAGTGGATATATTTTTCCAATCACTAACGTTGGTCCCATACATTTAGCGAATCACGGAACACCACGATGCTATGTGCAGAGCATGGGAGCCAAAGACTAGAACTGCACCATGGCGGGATAGAGGGTTGATTAACCTGTACTTGATGGCTAAATATGAGACCCACGTGATTCACTCCACAACTCTGTGGCGTAACAACTACCAACATCAAACTTCCTGGATATATTTACAACTTTATTATAAACCAAAGTCTATTTAATGTATATTAAATGTTTAATAATGCAAGTATTTTTAGTGTTTTGCTCTTCTGGATAAATATATACGTTCCTCTAAACGACACACAGGGCCTTTGCCCCCTACCCTCCAGACACCTACTACAACACACTTTATAGTAGTTTAATTTAATTTTTTAATTTAATTTTTTTGAAACTTTAATTTTAATTTTAAAATTGTCTATTAAGCCTGCACGGTGAGGTGCCAAGTTACAATAACAAATTTATTTGTTATAATAAAAGTTATATATAGAAAGCTTCACTTACGACGTTAGATTATCAAAATATAAGCGTCCCAAGTAGCAAAAGTTGTTGGCATTACATTGGCCCAACGTTGATGTCCACGGTTGGCCAACGGTAAGATTTGGCACACTTTACAACGGTTGGCCAACCAACTCATTGCCAACGTTGGCCCAACGAAGTAGTCCAACGTTGGCCCACCCACTCATTGCCAACGTTGGCCCAACGAAGTAGTTCCAATGTTGGCCCAACACACTGTTTACTTACATTAAGCCAACACAAACAATTATTAGGTACTATAAATTTACTTTTTTGTGTACTTACAGCTCTCAGTCCTTTCTTTTTCTTTTTTATTCCCTGGTGACGTACGTTTTGCCTTTTCTATTCAGGCATTATCAAACCTACACTTCACTAGTACTTTACATTTGTTAATGTGCGTCAAGTTTTTAAAATGAAACACTTATACAAAACATTCACAAACAACATGTAACACATAACACAACACAACACTCAATAAGGACACTTAAATTTTATTCACAATTACGCCAGCCGAACGTACGTGTGGCCGCGATAGTTTTTTGCAAGCTACTACGTTCGGCTCGCGTAATTGTGAATAAAATTTAAATGTCCCTATTGAGTGTTGTGTTGTGTTATGTATTACATGTTGTTTGTGAATGTTTTGTATAAGTGTTTCATTTTAAAAACTTGACGCGCATTAACAAATGTAAAGTACTAGTGAAGTGTAGGTTTGATAATGCCTGAATAGAAAAGGCGAAACGTATGTCACCAGGGAATAAAAAAGAAAAATAAAGGACTGAGAGCTGTAAGTACACAAAAAAGTCAGTTTATAGTAAAATTAACCAGTTCAGTAAGGCAATCAGAAATAAACAATTATTATTGTCCCAACCAAAGCCCAACAATCGAATCATCTCTCTTAAAACATAAGCTATACCTGACAATCTTCCCCGTAGGAAAGATAGGTTCCTTTAGTTGGTAATATAATAGAGAAGGTAGGAAAGATACAAGGTTGTAATATGTGGAAAAGAGAAGGAAAGATTAGAAATATAGAAAGTCTGGGAGGTGGTGGTAAGTGATAGGATAAAGGAAATTTACTTAGGCCTATAAACAGTTATTTTTCATTAGAACAACTTTAATTTATTAAAGTAAAGACAGTTTACAAAACATAGTTACAACATTGCAATATTTTGGTAGTTCTTTACTCATTATTTCACTTCTTAATTTTGATAGGCTATTTAACTGAAAAAAGCCCACTATTAGGTACTTAAAGTTGTGCCATTGTCTGGGAGAACTTTATTATACGATTTTATTTACATTTTTCACTTCACAACACTAATTATCAACTCAACTTGTCACATTTTCACTGATCTACACATCGTAGGCCTATCTCTCCTGAAACAGAAAAAACTACAGATTTTTTTAAACACAGAGAGGAAACATGATACATATCAATATACTAGGGAGGGAGACCCTTGTATATATTATAAAGATGGATAAAGGTGTATTATTAGCTATAGAGGCTACATTCTTTTTAATAAAGATATGGAGGATTAATCAAACCGTAGTTAATTTAAATGTGTACGTTCAATTGCTTAAGTTTATGATATAACGGGAGTTAAGTTACACTAAAGATCCAGCATTATTTTTATTTATATCTACTCCTATAAATTAACATAACCTACAAATTAGAAATACAAATTAATGCTATGAAATCAGCTGTTAATGGAAGTTTAGAGGTGTAAGTAATTAATATGGTAATAAGATACAAACACTGGGTCAACTTCAAATTTTAAGATATTTTAGTTAGACAGCATATGTCTAACTAAACTATCATAAAATTTGAAGCTAACCCAGTCTTTGTAAACTATTCACCATTAATATCAGATTATTTATTCTACCAACAATATGCATCTTCAATCAGTTGAGCTATATATTTGAAACTATCTCTAAGCTTAGGTACACCTAATTTTCTTTTAAATTATTTGTAAATTGTAATATTTTTTCTACAACTTTAGGGGATATATACATAATATTTCACCTATATGATTCATAATTTCAATATTTATTCCACAATACAAAATAGTAACACACACACTTCAAATGGAGAACAATTTTTGATAATTTATAATAACAATGTCTTGTTGTTTTTAAATTCATAGTAACTTATGAGAATGTTAGCCGACATTACTGTACAAACATTATTGTATTAACATACATTATAACCCTCTTCAAAATTAAAATTAGTATCTAAACTGTAAAATAGGTTAGGCCTAAACTGTTTCAATAAATTTAAACCATACCGTAAAACTCAAATGGAAAATATAAGCTTATAGTACAATTTTAAAACCTTAACCTAAAAATAACTATAATTCCAAAATCAAAACTAAAATATAGGCCTAGCTGAAACACTTTTTGAAGATTCAGCTCTAAATCTTGTCTTGTTTTAATTCTAGGCCTAGGCCTAAATGATGGTAATTATGATTGTCAAAAAACACAAGTATAGAATCATGCTCTATGACATTTAAATGAAAACACTAAGAGTTAATACAATTATTAGTAATAGGTAAGGCCTATGGTATCCCGGCATCAGTGAAGTGTATAAATACTATATTTATTAAGAAAAAAGTTCAGGTTTGTGTATTTTTAGTAGTTTTGATAACCTAATCAAGAACCAATTATGTAATTAACAAGATACCTAGTAGGCTTGCAGTTGTCGAAGTATCTTACAGATTTTGGTGTAAGTTTACTATTCGACCCTAGCCTAATATTTTTGCAGACAACGACATTGTTTTACGTTCTAGCCTACTGTTAAATGTTGAATTCAGGAAAACATACTGTGACTAAATACTACAGGTTAGAACCTTTTAGGTTTTATTTTATTATTCATGCATTTCTGTTGCCATAGGTAGCCTAGCCTAGGGTCGAATAGTAAACTTGCGCCCAGATTTTTTTGAGGCTATTTGTTTTATTAATTTTAACCTCAATAACTTGTTTATCTTATGATCAGTAGAAACGATGCATTTATTATTCCCCCAAGTAGGCCTATAAACATTAATTAGCATACTTTGGCAAATAGCAAACTGTAAGTTATGTAATTATTCTTATGCATACTAGGGCCTACCACAGAGAAGGTCTTCTCTGTGGGCCTACCTAGTCCAGCTTGTAAAATCTTTTTATAATTAATATTTTACCTTATAGGCTTTTAAGCTAGTCTAGGCCTACCAAATATTAAAAATCACTATTATTTAAACTGTCCATCCATTATTTAAACTGTATGCATCAGATTGACTCATGGTTAGCCTACCGTTCTAGGGTTAACCTAAAAACTAATTTACTGGTAGGTAGTGTACAACAAGTAACCTACCACTTTAAAAAATAAAACTGAAATCACATGTTATAATTAATTGTGAACAATTATTTATTTTAAAACAATACAAGAACTAACCCCTGTTAGTATTTTTTTTACTAATCTAAAAGTAAAATATATAAGTGCTGTACTTACTTGCAAAGAAAAAAATCAATCACTTCCACTTCACAAGGCCAAAGGACACAGACTTAGAACGTTAGAACACACAATGGTGATAAAGTTTATAAGACAAATCATTTTCATTTGAAAATGCCAAATGACACAGACTTAATGAACACACAAGTCACTGAAGTCACAATGATGCTTGGCTCTTGGCTGCTTGGTGCAAATGCAAAACTAGAACTCTGAGGATGAACAATGGATTTTTTTGTAATGGCGGATAGAATAATGTCGGATTCGCGATGTCACCGATGCACGCTAAATGTTATAGAATCATGAACTTTAAATAACTTTATATCACTTAATCTAACAATATAACCGATTTTTAAATAATGTTTATTACACGTAAATATTAATATAATAAGGAATTAATAAAGATAATTTTATACAGACTAACTCCCAACATTGGCCCAACAGAAAATTTCATTGTTGGCCCAACAGAAGGAATTATTGGTTGGGCCTCTGTTGGCAATATGTTGGCACCCCAACCCACCATTCCCCAACGGTGCCGACAATTCCCCAACGTTGGGCCAACGGTGTGTGCTACTTGGGTGATATCACCATCAACGCCAAATCGCACCATCCGTATTCCCAAAAAATGGCGGCTTTTAATTGCTTTATACATAGACTTAACACTGTCCCTTTGAATACAATTGATTATCATGACGAAGTAAACATAATAAAACACATAGCTGTAAGCAATGGCTATAAAAGTTCTTTAATTGATAAAATGATTGAGAGGTATAATAAGAAACAGAAAAATAGAAACAATTTAGAAACAGCCTTAACCAAAACCAACAAATTTATTCCATCTGAGTACACCAACCTTCTACCCAATGTTTTACGCAATATTTTTAAAAAACTTAACATCACCCTCGCCTTCCGCACAAGCAACAATATCTCCTCATTTCTTAAACGCAGAAATAAGATTCCTTTAGAAAATAAATCTGGTGTTTATAAAATAACCTGCCCTGATTGTAACAAATTCTACATTGGCCAAACAGGGAGAACGTTCCTTTGTCGATACAAAGAGCACCTTCCAACTAATAAAAGCAATATTACAAGCTCTAATTTTGCTAGCCATTTGTTCGAAAACAAACACATCCCAGATAATTTCCATTCCAGTGTGGAGGCATTGCAAGTGTGTACAAAGGGAAGATTAATGAACGCTCAAGAAGAGTTTGAGATATATAAAGCGTTCAAAAATAAACCAGATGAAATTTTAAACGACCAGTTATCTTTCAACTCACACTATCTATACGACACAGCTCTCAAGCATTTATCTAGACTCAATAGAGATAACCATCAGAGGGTTTATTCCTAGCAACGACAGTGTTCCACCAGACATAGGATAGTGCGCACCGGTGCCGAACGGGACTATTTATTTTAATTGTGTTTGTGTTTGTGTTTTGTGTTTTAACATTTGATGTGTGACGCATTCATCGTGTGAATGAATTAATTAATCTACATGTATCTGATGATGAAGTCTTGAACTTTGAAACATGTCATAGCAAAACCAGATATAAATTGAAGTCACAAGACGGACCTACTAAGGTAATTCTTATCTATAATTACAGAAACTACTTTTAAATCAAAATATTAAGACAAAAGAAAATTATAATAACATTTTATATGAGTAAGTGGTATTATATTATTTACTATTACAATAGAAACAAAAAATATCTAGGCCTACCTGTGAAATGATATATCAGTTCTTCCTTCTAGTTTTGCTTTTGCATAATAATATTTGCAAGTTGCAACCGCACAAATGGAACCACCTTTAGGTTTATTAATTGATTTTCTATCCATTGTAGGCCTAAATAATATATTTCTTCTACCTACACTTCTAAAACACTTTATATACACTAATTTAACGCGTATAAACGTAAACGACAGAGCTTTGATCACTGTCTAGGTATACTAACAACTACGTCACAGCCCCCACTCCACTTTTTTGATATTTCCCGAATGAGGTAACCTTTCCTTTCTAGAGACCTTGAGGAAAGGTTACCTCATAGTCATGTAAACAAATTCAAACCCCTCGACCCGTTCCCTGTCCAGTGACGTCATTATAGTATACAAACACCGCGCTACCATGAAAGATGTATGTTTCGTCTTACAAATCACCTCATTTTTAAAAAAATAGATGTATTAAACTATTTTTGGGGTTGCAGTTTTTTTAATTGATACTTAAGTTACACATTTCAACATTTGTAATTGTAAGAATATATCTTAACCTTTTCAAAAACATTATGTTTATGTCATTAATTTGCAATTTACAATAATAACAAAAGTATAATCATACAAATTTTAATTTATATTTTTACTGACTAAAATTTAAAATAAAAAGCTATCTTGGTAATACATTTTAAATCATATAACTAAAAAGCAGTCATTAATATTGTATTTAATATTTTTTACAGAATAAAAAAGAAAAAAATGCAATCACGATAATACATTTTAATCTATAAAATAAAAATTAAATGCTATTCGTTGGTAAGCAGCACTTGAGAACGGCTGGACCGATTTTGCTATTTTTTGTTTTAAAATGTTCGTAATAGTCCGAATTAGGTTTTTATGAAAAGACATTTTTGTGTGGGGTAACGTAAATACAGTGTGAGGTAACGTTTTAACTTATTTTTTTAAACTAAATGTAACAAATAAAAACTAATGTTTAACTTTAATTTTCTTTCAATTCGTGTGTTCTGTCCGGACGAGCCGAAGTCTCGAAAAAGTGTTGAAATGGGGTTGCTACCCCTATAAAATAAATACAAATTTAACTACCTTCCTTCAAGCTGTAAACCTAAAATTATGTAATATTAAGGTATTTTTAAGAGAATACAAAACTATTTGCAATTTGATTATTAAGTCAGTGGAATAACTACCCTTAAAATTAAATTAAGCAATAGGGAAGCATTGCGGGTCGACTAGTTTGTAATAATAAATAATTCGACCACGCAGCCGGACCTCTGACGTGAGTTGAGCAAATTTCCAAAATTAAGTGTATATGCCTATGTTTTATGGTTTCAATCAACAATTTGGGAAATAGGTCTACTCACGAAGGCGTTCAACAGCTGTCTGTGTGTACGCAATATATTAGTAGAATTTGTTTGCGTCTAGTGGCCTCGCGAGTTTGCACCACTTGGCTTCGAACCGGGTACTTTTATGGTATTTTACGTTTTGGTCGATTTTGGGGGAACCAAGCGAGCTATAAGGTCGCGTAAAAAAACAAAATGTGCAGAATAACATCCTACATTTATATTTTTAGAAAAAATTCTAAAAATATTTCATTCTCGTAGTAAAAATCTCAAGAAATAGTTACTTCCTGTCAAAAAACGTACTTCCGGTTGTTGGATTTTTTTGGCTAACGAACTCGTCCGAGCCACATAGACAACCAACACGTATACCAAATTTGGACCAAATCGGACTTAAAATGCGGCCGCTAGAGTGCGAACACATATATACATATATATAAATAAATAAATGAAAACTTTTTGTACTGTTTCACAAATCTTTATTGAGCAGTGCCGACCTAGGTTTCGCCAGCTACGGCATTATCGAAGGCAACTTAATAAGGACGTAAGTTTAGTTTTAAACGAACAAATAGATTTAAGCAATTCGCCACTTCTACAGCCGTTGTTATTGACCAATTTGATTCCTCCCCAATCCCTAACCTAACGGTATTTTGGCCTACCTGTATATATATGAATTTTAATAACACCCCAAAACGTGTTCTGGGGACTATGATCGGTGCTCATTTGCTACTCCCGACCTTGGGTCTCACCATAAGGGCCACTGCAATAGCTCATTTTTCCGATCGAAATTCGCTAATAAAAAATACGATCTAACAAATTTTAATTTATATTTTTTTAAATACTAAAATGAGAAATATTTAGCATGGTAACTACTTATTTGCTAATTTGTAATAATAATAAATACGGTATAATAATATTTAATAATATTCTTCCTTCTTGTTTTGCTTTTGCATAATAATATTTGCAAGTTGCAACCGCACAAATGGAACCACCTTTAGGTTTATTTATTGATTTTCTATCCATTGTAGGCCTAAATAATATATTTCTTCTACCTACACTTCTAAAACACTAATTTAAAATAAGTTTAAACAAAAAACACAAGCCGTCAAACATTCACAAATAATGAGTAACGCGTATAAACGTAAACGACAGAGCTTTGATCACTGTCTAGGTATACTAATAAATACGTCACAGCCCCACCACTTTTTTTGATATTTCCCGAATGAGGTAACCTTTCCTATCTAGAGACCTTGGCTGCTGCTAGAGTAGAGTTCAGTTATGCGCCTCCAAGGTCACTAGATAGTAAAGGTTGCCTCATAGTCATATAAACAAACTCGAACCCCTCCAGTCCAGTAATGTCTTTGTAGTAAAAAACAGCTGCTACCATGGGAGATGTATGTACTGTCCTGGACTCACGAGTGTGGGAGCGAGGGATGAAGGCGCAAGGGAAAGTTGAGGCCGTCACCCTTGTACTAACCGTCTCACTAATATTTTTCGCGGAAACTAGCAGTATAATTATAATTTACTAGACATGACAATAAAATGATTAATTTTTCAATTGAAATATACCATGTTTGTACGGTGGCATAATAATTGTATATAAAAACTAAATAATTATTGATATTTTTACTTTTTCTGTTTTCACAGTATTGTGTCTACAGGATATAAAAGTTTAAATAGTAAATTGGTTGAGTCATTAAGTTAGTGGACTGCTGGACTAATATTATTTATACTTTACGTATCACAGGATGTAAAGAAGGCAAACAAGTGAGCCTTTCAGTTATTGAACTACAATCTTTACACTTATATCACCGGATTACTCAACCCCCTTTAATTTGGTGTAAGTATTCCAAAAGTGAAGGTGAAGGTGAATAGAGTGTTACCAATACTGAGTACGACGTGTTTTAGAGTGTAAGTAGTGTGATGGACTTATATAAATAGTGATATTTTGTGTGTGAAATGGAAGCAAGAAGGAGTGCAACTAAAACAATCCACAGCGAAGGTAGGGAAATTATAAGGAGGGTTATTAAAAAGTGTGACGAAGAATCGAGAAATGGTTTGCTCACGCACAATGTTAAGAAATCTAATTTGCGAATTAAATATTATACTGGATTTTCAAAAAAACACCATCTCTAAAATCAGGAAAGAGGCCAGAGAAGCTGGAGATGAGCGTTTAAAAACTCCCGGTAAAAAAAGAAAACGGCCCGATCACAGAAACTGTAATATAGATTCTTTTGATAAGCGTGTGATAAGGGACGTTATTTAACATTTTTATGCTGTTCAAAAACGAGTGCCAACGTGTGAAAAATTGTTGGTAGCAATTCGGGAAAAATTTGAATTTCCTTGAGGCAGGCAAACTTTAAGGCGTCTATTACACAGTATGGGTTTTAGATGGAAGAAATGTATTTCGTCTAGAAAATTATTATTAGAAAGGCCTAACATCATTAACTGGCGCTGTAAGTACTTGCAAGCGATAAAACGATACAGAGTTGCACAACGGAACATAATATGGATGAGACTTGGGTGGACAACAACCTAACATTCAAAAAGTATACTAACATTACAACAGATACAAAAACAGTATAAAAAAACTTCTAGTTAGTAAAAAAAATATAGAGTGTAATCTCTTAAAACGTAAAAATATTAAACTATTTAACTTGAGGAACTTAATTGCAGTATTTGTAAAAGATACAGAGTGGTGGATGTTTTTAGAAATGCGTTAAGAATGAGTGACAGCGCTATGAAATAACTTGATGTTGTGCGGGTTGCGTTCTTTTCGCGCCCACACTCCTGAGTCCAGGCAATACCACCTGTATTATAGGTGGTGTTGGTCCAGGACAGTAGTTTTACTACAACTACGTCACATACTCCACTCCACTTTTTGTGATATTTTCTGCATGAGGCAACCTTTACTATCTAGTGACCTTGATCAGCGCCTGTTGAATGTGTCCTCATCAGTGTTGCCAATGTTGGGTATTTTTGTTGCTTCGTTCTTCAAGATTATGATCATGATGGAGAGATAGCTAATTTTAGATTATATTATGTTGTTTCTTAGGATTTAAATTGTTTATTCATTTGATTTGTAACGTTTATGTTCACTGTATGAAACTTAACATAGGCATACACATTTTTAACGATCAAACAATAGGCTATATTAAAAAAAGTGTAAAAGACAAAAGTGGAAACAGGTAGGTCTAAGGTTATGTTGTTTTTGAATAATATTGTTGTATATTATATTATTGTAATATTGTATTGCCTATATATTATATTAGGCTTTTTACTATTTTTGTGATTAAAATTTATGGCGCAAATTTACTATTCAGCCCTCGGCTGACCTATGGCAACAGAAATGTAAGAATAAAAAATCGCCCTGTTGGCCTAAGTTTACTATTTGACCCTAGGCAGATATTTTTTGCAGACAACCAAGGCGTATACGCCTTGGTTTTACATTCTACTGTTAAATGTTGAATACAGGTAAACACACTGTGACTAAATACTATAGGTTAGAACCTTTAGGCTATATTTTTTTTATTATTCTTGCATTTCTGTTGCCATAGGTTAGCCTAGGGTCCAACAGTAGAATGTAAAACAACGTCGTCGTTTACAAAAATATTAGCCAAGGGTCGAATAGTAAATTTACCATACACTTCCACTCTAGGCTATTTTACGACGGAGATGCCAACTGAAACGTACAAAAATGGGGTTAAATTTGCTATAGGCCTACTGCTTGCCATATTTCATGTAGAGTTACCAACCTATGTGCAAGAAAAGGCAACAATTATAATGTTTAATTCTATTATTAAGGGTCTTAAATCAATGTAATATGGCGTAAATTTCCTTTACCACCCTCACTTAATATGCTTGCAGACAACCTTATTATTGCTGCCAACCTAACCACATTCTACAGTTGAATGTAAGTAGGCTTAAACATACTGTGACTAGAGACTGTAAGTTAGAACTTCAGGCTTTTTTAATTTTATTTTCATCGATTCAAAATACATTTGATGTAACGAATACATAATATCGGCCCTTGTTATACACATACATAGGATTGATTCAATGTATGGAATCGTGAACATTGATGTATGGGCGGTTCTGAGATTAAGTGGAATATCCGTCCTTGATAATTTTATTTTAAGAAATTTAAAAATATGGATAATTAATGAAATTTTTTGTTGACCAATAATAAACTGAATACATATACACCCTTTAAAAAAGTCAAGAATGTACATTTTTACCATTAAAAAAAAAAAAAAAAATTTGGTGGTTACGGTCAATTCCTTGGAGGTTACAAATCGATTTAAATTTCATCATTAACTTAAAAAGTTTGTATTCCTTAAAGATTTTACCATGTAAGGCAGATGTTAATATGTTACGGACAAGGCTAGGTAGAATTTTTAATACAAGCATTAATTGGTGAAGTGGTTATTTAACCCTTAAAGCGCTAAGCTAAAACATGGGCTACCGCTCATTTACAAAAAAAAATACAAAAATAATATTTTCTCAATGTTCTTTTTAAATTTAGATTCTCAGGGTTAAATAGTACACATAAAAATTATCCAACTAATTTTAAACTTTAAAAAAATATTTTTTACAAATGTAAAAAGTAAAACCAAACTTTGCAAAATTTACAATAAGCCTCTTCAAAAGCAAAATACATACAAGCAATACTTTTACTTGTCAAAAAATAAAATAATTACCGTACTAAATTCTTACATATAAAAAGAAAACTAAAAAAATAATAATAAACATATCTTACAAAGAGATTGCACACAAGAATACATTTTATATAGGCTACAGAAATCGAAAAACATAAAGAAGGAATTTAGTTATTCTTGTTGCCTAAAAATAAAAATTTACTAAATTGATTGTTGTTTCATCAATATTACACATAAAAGTCACACTCATATTCATTTTCAGTAAAACTTTGGAATAAATATCATTAAACTCACAGTACAAATACAACAAACAGCTGAATGAAACAGTTTGCGTCTATAGGCGTAAGCCGCGCTCAGAACACAAGCGATAGTAGATTAATTTGCTTTGGCGACAGAACACAGAGCGATAAGAAGTCATAGACTCTGCTTATATTTTTTATTTGGTCTAAACATACTCAAAGAACATCAATCTGTACTCTATTTTAAGTTTCGTGAACTATGGGATCATCTAAGCATGTTTTTGTGCTTTTGCGTCTAAAGGCGTTAACCGCGTTTAGAGAATGGGTCGTGCCGCGTATAAAGGCGCTAGCCGCCCGTTAAGGGTTAAAAATAAAAGATAGCTATACGTTTTAGAATATTATTTAATTTCAAAACAAATATTTCTTAAAATACAAAAAATTAAACAAGGTTATTAAACATTTGGACAATTTTTTTGAATTCATTAGTTTTGAGTTTAAACTGACGACTAGAAATAGGATAAGGAGGCTCATCCATTTTGCACAGGATAGTGCTGATAGAGAGTTGTTGGACGTCTGGTGATGAAGGCCAGTGCAGAGTCTCCCCACCCTTACTCCTGTGCATAAAGCTGACCTCAGCTTCAGAGCCATTTTTCTTTTCGACAATTCCTGTAAAAAGAACAGATATAAATAGCTCAGTGATAGAATTAACTTTTATTAAACTTGAATATTCTAATGGTGAAATTCAAATTAAACGAGCAGGGAAATTCAATTTAAACGAGCAAATGCATCGAGCAATATTTGAGAAAGTAACTTGTTTGCAGGACCAAAAACAAAGGGACACAGAGTATGCTTTGTAATGGGCATTGCATACACAATTAAGCTGTGGACACACAGGAGACTAAATAAAAGAAGTACTAAGAACGTCTGGCATATCCCTACCCCCGCGGCTTTGATTTCACATCGACACACTAGGCGAAACATTAGGTGCATACTCTGTCTCTTTACTTCTATGATATTCATGAAAAAAATCATACCTGGGTACCAGATATCGTCATAAATAACCACCACCCAGTCACCAACAGCAATAGGCCGATCATTCTCAAATTGGTTATTTACTGCAATCTGTTCTGCTTCAGGTTCTTCTTCAGATCCTGAAGAGTAAACATCTTCATACCGCAATGTTTTTTTCTTTGACCCAGCTAAAATTATGTTAAAGAAAAATTTGCATTTTACACTGAGGTTACAATATTGGCGTGTGTGTTCTAATTAACAGCACAAAAGTAAACATTTATTCAACAAACGTATTTACAACAGATTTCAAAAGTAGCTGATCTCGTATGTAATAAGTTAATAACAAAAAAAGTTTTTGTCATTGAATAGTGAACAGTTTATTTTAAAAATGGTTTTATTTAATACTTATTAATCATTGATTATATAAGTACATTGCAACAACTTGATTTTAATATTAAGTAGATAATTATTTTGTCATTAAATTTATAAAAAATTCAAAATTTATATATATTAGACTTTAAAAAGTGTAAAATTTGGAGTGCTAGATTAAAAAGGATACAGTTGTCTTTATTAGAAGGCTCAGCACTGTAGATTCCAATATGAAAATGTGAACATTTTGCTTCTGCTGAGCATTTGAAGCAACTCAGTTTCCGCATATTCAGTGTAGTGGAATCTTTAGACAAACTTACTTGGTGGCAACTCATTGTGCCTTTAAAAGCTTTTAAGCCTGTTTTGAGGAGCTTTTCAACCTTTAAAATCTCTTCACCAGTCACAGTAAACAAATCTATTTTTGTTTGATCTTTCAAAGCTGAAATGAGACTTTGAAAAGATGCCAGGTCTCTCCCTTCAGCAACAAGCCGGTCAGCAGTTCTCTTGAGAGTGCCACCAACTCCATCGGGTGCTCCTTTCCCATGGCCACTCTCAGAGTAATTCCAAGTGAGACTCTTTGAGCAAAACTTTCTAAAATACTCTTTCATCAAGAAAAACGTATGCCTATTCCGGTACTGGGTTGAAGGGCTATCACTTAAAAAATGTAAATTTTCAATCTTAACATTTTTTCCTCTTCTAAGTAAGTTAAAATCTTTTCAACATGAGCTCCAATAGCTGGGGCATCATGTTTTAAACTCTCAGAAAGGGTACAAAAAGGGATGATTTCAATTGGTTTATCAGTTGGCTTGACGTAGGCCACACCGGTATGCAAAGTGATTTGCTGATGTGATCCGCCAAAATGTACACTTTGTACTTCTTGCGCATATTTACACACATAATTTTCACTGAAGTCGATATGTATTAAAACCTCATTGCTTTTAAGTTCTTTTTTCAACTTATAAATGGCCCTGTACTGATGAAAAATATTAAATACATGTTTCATAAATGTTGGAATCATATTCAATAGCATTTGAACTACATCTTTAATGGTTTCTTTGGATGTCTCCTTGACTACTTTTATTACTTTCTTTTCTTTCCCTTTAATGCTTATTGTTTCTTTCTTCCTCTTCCACTGTTCAATTTCTATCTCTTTATTTTCAAACTCGTTGATTGTTATTTGATTGTTTTTACATACTTGACACTTTCTTTCCAGACATACTTCCTTTGTTCTTTTTCCTTTAGTAGGTGGACAACACAGTGCCTTCACCAATCCATCACTGTCATTACTGTTAATAACTTTAAGATCTTTCAGTTTTTTCATGATAAGTTCCATGTTTTTCACAAAGGAAGGTTTTCCTATTCTTCATATTGGCCCTTAGAACCCATAAAGGGCGAAATGAACAAAACATGGAGTATGGTACATTGTACCCATATTCAACTTCAAACTTTTTGTGGAAGCTTGACAAGCTGCCTGTCAAAAACCTTTTTTGTTTCTTCACTTTTAATCTAGTGATACAATCCTTTTTTCCAGGTTCCAGTCTGCTTACATCGTCTTGCTCAAAAAATTGTACAACGTCACGTTTTATTTTTATGTTCTTTGTTGAGTAGTTTGTTATGGTTTTAAGTGTTTCAAATATGTTTTCTCCTTTACTAACCTTATTTAAGTTCTTGTAATAGTTACCAACATAATCCTTCATTTGAGTAATAACCTTATATTTTTTAACAATCCGTCCTAAGAAAACTAATAAAAATGCTTTCAGAGATTTTCGCGAATTTTTGTTCATTTCATAGTTTTCCTGAATTTGAGAGGAAAGAACATTAGAAAATTCTAATCTTTTCTTGACTCTAGGAGAAACATTTTCCCCTCTCAAAAATTGTCTTGTTTTTGTTCTTGGGCTATTCTTATTAGCAACTTGTTCTTCCAACCGAAAGAATTTTTTCTTATACTTATCTCCTCGCTTCTTAGATTCATTTAATTTTTCTTTATGTTTCTTTATATCTCGATAGCACTTTGATTTGTTTTTTTTACTCTTCTTTTCCCACTTTCTTGACGGCTCGTGCCCGCTCGGCCAACTACAGGTATGTTATTTACTGCCGGTAAAATGTTGGCCATGTGATTGTTAGGCTGTTCATCATCACTTTCAGGTGGTGTATTTTTATTCGACATATCGTTTAGTTCATGTGCAGTTCTCTTCTTTTCTCTGTGTTTTCTAACTTTTTCCCTGACTTATTTTCTCTGCGCTCTTTTTTCCCTTTCGCCCATTTGAGAAACTGTCTTTATTTTGCCACTCTCAACTCTTGCTTTGTATCTCTCTTTTTCTTTCTGTAAATGTTCTTCATAAAGCAAAGGATTTTCTTTTATTCTTTGTCTTCTTTTCCTTTCATATTCCCTTTTTATTTTCCGAATGTTTTCTCTCTCAGAATCTGTCATCTTTTTCTTTTTACCCATTTTGATCTAGAAAAAAAACCCAAGTTTAGAAGAAAAACAAATGTATAACCCGAGTCAAATAACATGGCCTTAATTTTTGTATAAAAACAAAATATATTTGTTATGAAATTAGTGTTATAAATTGGAACATAGATTAATAAAAAATAAAAAATTTAAATTCCACACTCAGAGTTTTACAATTTACTTTCACCTACCAAAATAAAACTTAGTCAAATTTCATAAAAATCAAATTGTAAATTTGCAGTTTGAGGTAAAAATATAGGTTACAAACTAAAGCAGTACAATATTCTTTTTAAATTAATCTCCCTTTAATAGCTCATTATGGTTTAAATTACATAAAGTGTAACCCCCATGGACGTTATTATCCATGGGAGTTACCTCCATGGAGGTTACACTTTTCTGTTCATTCTCCTGTAAATCCTAACCTACTAACTCATATATCCAGATCTCACTTTTTCTGAAAGATAACAAGGTTTCCCCAAATAAACAGTATAAATTAAAATTGTAGCATATGAAATGTAATATTAGTTGCATACATGGAAGTTACAAATGTAAAGAGAACTCACCTGGCAAGAAAAGATATCCTGTTTTATAACAACAAATTACACACATGAAATCCAAACAATCAACTTATAATTCAAGATGGCTGCCTTCTTCTTCACTACAGCTCCACCAATGAACAGTGCTGCTGTCTAGTGAGGATTTTCAGAACTTTCTTCTATGTTCCATGGAGGTTACATTCAACCCCGTGGACAACTTTTGAGTTAAAAATAAGCCATTTAAATATGCTTTGTAAAAATTATAAGGTGGTGTTTAGTTAAGGTTATATGATTTACTATTGTTATTGACTTTGTTTTTATATTATTTATTATTACTTTTCTTAAATCACTTGTCAATGTTGTGAAAAGCAGGGGTGGGGACATTCCATGGAGGTTACAATTTAAACATTTTCAAAATGTTGCTATTAAACATACAATTATTTTAATAAAATAATATTGGGATCTCTTGAATACAATCTTGTTTCATTTATAAAAAATTGTAAAGCATAATATTTATTATTATACATCTATTAAGACTAGAGAGCTAGAAACTTTTACATTTATTTCTTACAAGATATATATAAAAAAGTAAATAATATTTGTATTTTATACCGAGCTGCTAAGGGTTATGTAATTTCAAGTTTTAAAATAAAAATCCAGGGGGGACAAGAAATTCCACTTAATCTCGGAACCGCCCGTATATAGAATGGCCTTAGTTTGTTGTAAAGTACTTTGACACCTCTGCCGCAATATTGCATAATGAAAACTTGTGCTTGTAATTTAAACAGTAATATCATTTTACAAAATATAATGGATCAATTTAAAAAAAATACTACCAAGAATGTTAAATGTAGCCTATGACAATTAAAATTTTACAAAATGGACAAACTTTTAGTATACCATTACTGGTTGACATTTTTTT
>JAGFPH010006701.1:23882-41156 GCA_018207615.1 Philaenus spumarius
CATTTTCATTTATTTGAAACGTTTAGAAATAAAATTAAACATTAGTGTTTACTTTGACTGCCCCAGCCAAACTTTTTTCATACATTATTTACGTGCTGAGCACAATTAATTTAGCAATATTAAAGCCCGCACAACATATATAGTCAACTTAACAACATAAGTTAGGTTAGGTTTAAGTTAAGTTTGGTTACCTTAATAATCCGAGTCTGTGTCACTGTTGCTGTTCTAAGAAGTGAGATATAGCACACCACAAATGGTGGATCCTTGATTTGTAACTATTGTACTTTTTCTTGAAAAGAAATTCCGCGATGTGGCTTTGTAAATGGTGTTTGATATTGCTGTACCGTGGAACTTTTGGCCATACTTCACACCAGGTGCGTTCTTTTGATAAACTTAATTAACGTAAACTCGCAACCGTTACAGACTACAGAATTACCTTCCGAACCGCTAGCCATCACTATCTCAACTGATTGAGCGTAGCCGTTATCAGTTTGAACTGTGACGATTGCCTTATCAATAACCTACTTTCCTTCTTCGAATGCAGTGAGCGAGGTCTATATTGCTTGTTATTCATGTACACTATCCGCATAAGACGTCACAGAAGTTTGGATACTATTGGGGCTGGTGCATTCAAAGTAAACAATTACCGAACATTGCAATTACGTATTAGAGCATTTTCTTGCGGATATGTTGGCACCTCTGCCGCAATATGGCATAATGTAAACTTTGCATCGTGCAATTTAATTAGTAATATCATTTTACGAAATTTTGAAAAATTTTTGGTCACATCGTCTACCATTCATTTTTACCTTTTGATTGGTCTGAAAAACTGGTATCTTAGTGAAATTTCTAATGATTGTAATAAACAGCTACTTGTCCACTTTTTAAAAAGTTTTTTGTTAATTTATCCTCTTTTAAACTATGATGCTAAAAAATATAGTGATAAGCTTTTTCTGATAGCCAAAACTGAACGTAATAGTAGAAGCAAACCCATAGTGTCAGGCTTTAAAATAGGCTTGACAAACTTGTACGGTCCGTATTTACTTCTTCTAGGTTCATCACTCAACGGAAATGCCTTGTTGCGACTGGTGTACATGTTTAGTGCTAGGAAAGTTATAATATACACAATCCACTGCAAGAAATATTAAATTATGGGCTAAACTTAATGAGTGGGGGGTTCGTTTTTTTGTAATGTATCACTGACAAAAAAAAATTTAATCTCATTTTGATTTGAAATTATTTAATAAATATGTTTTACAAAAGTTTCGTATGAACCATCTAAATCTTGTTTACCTGTCACCAAGAGACACATGTATTGTACTGATTGAATGAAACCCCGAACCACAAATAGAAGGAACAAGAAACAATAACAGAACAAGTTTAAGAAAAGTTATGCTTATATATAAAGTTGTGATGGTAGTTTAATAAACATAACTTTACACTAACATAAACTTTAGTTCTACGGTGCCCTCACAACTGTACATATAAACAGAACTTTTCATTAACTTGTTCTGTTATTGTTTTTTGTTCCTTCTATTTGTGGTTCGGGTTTCATTCAATCAGTGTGAATTTGTCGTCACAGTGCTCTTCAACCTTTGTAACATGTATTGTATTATAATAGTACACATTTACTAACAACAATTTTCATACATAATATAATAATTAAATATTCTGTTAGACCAATATTAAGATAAACTAGTACAGTAGAGTCGCGGTCATCCAAGCGCCGACCAACCGAGTTCCGGCTTTACCGAGGTAGTAAAAAAAAACAAAAAAGTTTGGTTTGGTTACTCCATAAAACCTTTAGAACTGTTGTAATCTATATATATAAAGCTAGACGGGTTCACTGATTCATTGATATGAACTATGAGGCACTTACTGTAATCGGAGCCTCCTCAACCTCATACTTGAATTAAAGCTCTCGACAGGAAACCTTTAGAAAAATTGCCAGAAGTTAACATTTTTGTTTTTTGATGGCACTTTTTGGGTGGGAAAAGTTAAATTTTTAAAAATTTTCCACTTTGAGCGCGTTTTGTAAGAAAACGGTAATAGATAGCAAAAAATATTAAATACAAAAGTTGTAGAAAATTAAATTTCAAAGTGACGATTTTCCATCAGATTTAAGATCCGATCATCCGTTTAGCCACTATTCACTTGAGAAGGAACTTCGGCCCACAAGCCTTCAAATTTCACATGTTAATCTTATGGAGATAATGTTTAATGAGTTTGAGTCAGCTGCCAAATAAAACAGCTGATTTATATAATTTAACAGAACTGTTATTCCTTATGGATGGATAAAGTTATTGTTGAAGTTCTAAAAGTGACATTTCTTTTTCAAAATGTATACTCTCTGTGGAAAATGGATCCATCAAACATTTGGAAGTGAATTGGGAAAAATGTATACCGCTCAATGGCATCACTTTTGTAAATACGTTGTCTGAGTTGATAGAATTTGTCTATCCTTCTGATATTGTCAAAAACCCAAATGAGTGTCGTGGCAGGGCTATTTTACCAGGAAAAGGCCCGCCGCAAATTGAACCCATCCCACGCACAGCACACGTGTGGGCTATTTTGTAGAACGTAGTTTGAGACGGAGTGGCGCATATTGAACCCATCCCAAGGCCAGTCCATTTCCAACCTGTTCCCACGTGTGTCGATTTGTGCTTGCAACACAGTTTCGTGAGTCTGTTTACTTGTGTCAGTGTAAACGTGTTTTTTGTACAAAAATGGAAAAATTAATTGAAATGGTTAGAGGCTTTATTGAGGACAGTGACAAGAGAGCAAAAAAGAGGGATGCATTACGGCAAAACCATGTTGTAAAAACACAAAAACAACAGAATTTACAAAATGATGCTTTGTATCAGTTTTTACTTTCTCCCCCTATACCATAGTATATGGAGAAAGTATTGTATTCGTCAAAATTTTCGAGTTTGAGTTTTTGGTGGAAATATCCGTTTTGGGTCCCCCTGAACCTAAAAAAGTGGTTTTTGGAGTGATGTCTGTGTGTGTGTCTGTATGTGTGTCTGTGTGTCTGTGTGGATGTTATCAGACCTAGAGCCTAAACCAGTCGTCCGATTTTGATGAAATTTGGTATGGAGGTACTAATCCACGGTATCTCCAGGCGTTTTTTTCATTTTTGTGAATTTTTTATTTTTAAGGGTAATTTTCCCATAAAAACCCTTAAAATAACGGAAAAATCAACTTTTCTCAAAAACGGCTCTAACGATTTTGATTAAAATTTTATAGTTTAATAGGGACCTAAAGTACTATAAACTGTAAAATTTTAATCAAAATCGTTCGAGCCGTTTTTGAGAAAAGTTGGTTTTTCCGTTATTTTAAGGGTTTTTATGGGAAAATTACTCTTAAAAATAAAAAATTAAGTTCCTATAATGAGGGAGAAAGTATGTGTCAGTTTCCTGATACCGTTTATTTATGTCTATGTTCAATATCACTAAAGGTCTTCCAACATAATACCAAAAAGAAGCACGATGAAAATTGTTTCAAGCTGTTTCTGATGCCGAAGTTAAAGCTGAGGATGAAATCGCAGACAAATGTGAAGTTGAGCAGAATCCTCAGATGAACAGACAATGTGTTATTTCATCAACCATCCAGCCTACTAGTGTATTTTCTTATGAAAATCTGCTTAAGACATGAAGACGATTCTTCAAGAACATTTTTTCAGTTGTGATAACATGTTGAAATATACTGTAGGTATAAATATTAAACAAATATATATGTTATATATATTATATTTCTATCAATATTTAATTATTTAAACATTTACCTCAATCATACTGCTAGTTTTTCTTCACTTCCAATAGGAAGTGTAATTTGTGCATTACACTCTTGACCAGTGATATTCTTTTTAATTATTTCATGAACCTCACGAAACTGTCTTCTGTTTAACCGAAACGACTCTTTAAACACACTATCTGCAATTTCACTGGATAGCTTGAACTCTCTATGACTGTATCTTTTTCGTAAATACTCATTCGTTTTACTTCTTTTTCTTTTTTTTGCTAAGTAGGCACAACATGATAAAAATATATCTTTCTTCATCCTCAGATTCTAAATCGAGAAGAAGTTGCTGGCTTACTGTCATCATGGGTATGGGCTCAATATGCGTTACTATTAAAAAACATGTGCTTGGACTGGGTTTCGGTCACACGTGGGCAACGCATGGGATGTACACAGGCTGGGTTCAATTTGTGGCGGGCCTAAGAGAAAAATGCGCATAAAATTTAAACTCTGAACTTCTTTTTATACCACCTTTCAAGTCACTTAGAAGGCGAATAGATACATTATAGGTACAATTCAGATGTTAAAAATACTGAGCGATGCTTGGTTACCCAGGTATAACTTCTTTTTAGTAAGTATTTGAATAGATACTTTATAGGTACAATTCAGATGTTAAAAATACTGAGCGATGCTTGGTTACCCAGGTATAACTTCTTTTTAGTAACTATTTGAATAGATACATTATAGATACAATTCAGATGTTAAAAATATTGAGCGATGCTTTGTTACACAGGTATAACTTCTTTTTAGTAAGTATTTGAATAGATACAATATAGATACAATTCAGATGTTAAAAATACTGAGCGATGCTTGGTTACCCAAGGTATAAACGAGCCAAAGATTAGAGAGAGCCTTTAGCGAGCAAAGCGAAGCAGCCACCATAGGCTGTAACTTGCTTGCCTTGCGGTTACAAACAAAATTATAAAAAATGAATTTATTCGTTAAAAACTATTTAAAACATAAAAAAAACTTGACTCTAAAAGTTATTTTCTATCTCAATTGAAATTTTGAAATTTGTTGAAGTTAAAATTATTGTATCTTTATTTAAGGCCAGGTTCTACGGCCATCTTGGATTCGTTGTCCATAAGAGCAATGTTAACTAATAATGCCGATATTTCCGTTATTTATAAACATAAAATTAAAAATTTGGTGTTGTTTGGAAGGTAGCAAATTCTATGATGGGTTTTGTTAAGAGAATTTATTATATTATCTTTTTATAATTAATGAAATCAAATATAAGAGCCTTGAAGTTTAGTATTTTTTTTTTGTCGACGGTATATATTATGTCAAATATTTTTTCAGCAAATATCATTATTTGTTTCATAATATTTAAAATAAATCATTCAAAATTAAAATCGGATGAATATTAAACAAAAAATATGGGTTCAAACGAGAGCAATGCACGCCGTGAACGTCTTCAAATAAATGAGTGCCGCGCCTGGCATCTGGTGGCAGTCAAGGGAAACAACTGTTGGCGGAGTGATACCTACCTTGTCATCCGGCGCTGGAATTCAAATGTAACTACATATAAAAACTTCGAAAAATAAACACACTGGAACTGCAATACTACTTTCAGTGACTTTATACAGTGTTACTGTAGACCCATACTAGGGTGGATCGAAAAACGCGTTTTTTCTGCAATACAATTCTAATAGCGCGGAAAACTTGCGCATAGGCGTCATTATAAATGGAAAAATATTAAACAATTTTTTTTTCAAAATTTGAAATCGCGCAGAAGGCCTAAAGTTTAAAAAAAGTCAAAATACCAGTAAATTTAAAAAAAATCAAAAATTACAAACAAAAATAATTTTTTGTTCTAATAGTGAAAAAAGTGTTTTTAAGAGTGTCCTTAATGCATAGAAAATATAATTGGACCCATTCTTGTTTTACTGAATTCGCGCAAAAGGCCTATAGTTGCGGGTTGTGTATCGTAAAGAAACGTTAATTCATGATTTTAAACGATTTTTAAACATGTGCCAAAACCCATAAAAGTTTTATTTTTAATTTGTAATAGAGTAAAAACCATTCAAAATAGTTTTCCCAATCCAGAAACAATACTTTCAGACCTGTTATTCCTTAACTGTATTCGCGCAAAAGGTCTACATTATAGTATAAGTTAAGTTATAGTGTCCCGTAAAAACGCCCTTTTCCATATCGGATGAGTGTTTTTTTAACACATTAAGGTTTGTAATAAGATTCTAACAAGTGATTTACAAAAAATGTATTAGCCAAACATATCATATTGCAGCTCTCAGCTCATTTCAACATTTTAATCTTTGCTGAAATGACCCAGGACTCACGGCGAGGACGTGGCTGCAAGGCGAGTCCCACCTCCACCCTACCCAACCAACCAACCAGGGTGAATTTTTTTTACAATATTTACATTAACTATTTACTTTGTGCATTTATGTTCGTTGTAGGCAAAATGTTATTTACATAGAATCCCCTTTGAATTCTGACTTTGAATTAAATGTGGGCATCAGCTGTCTTGATTTTAAAGTAGCTCTAATATAACCATCTCGATTTTCATGCCCGCACACTTTTTCTGCTGCTTCTGTAACCAGTTTTACACACCTCTCAACTGACTGGGTGTGGCATGGGAATTTGAGATAGTTAAACTCTGGTAGCGCTTTGTCTTTCAATAAAGAAGCAATGTGTTCAGTTGGCATCTTGGACAGTAGTGGCAGCGGTGTTAACTTGCAGATTGACCAATAAATTAGTTCGGTATAGTCGTTTGCACTAAAATTTATTGAAGGTATTTTGAAGTCTCTTACATAACCTTCAGCTGATGGCTCATTTCTGGATTTAATGATTCTACTGTAGCCAAGTTCTCTAATGTGTGGTCTCTCGTCCATTATCATAGCCAACATCATATTTTTAGGGTGGCAGAAGAATGCGTTCCTTTGAATTACTGGATCAATGATTTGCTTGATATTGTCCGGTAGATGTCTGGTTGTTTTAACTACCTTTAAAATATGCTTCGGTCCATCTTTCACAGTGTAGTTTTTCTTTATATCAAACCAAACAGGTGCATATGACTTTACTATGTAATTTGCAAGAGTCTGTAATTCAATTGTTGGACTAGTTTGGGATACATACAATCTTAAAACCCGGTTAGCACAGGTTAGCCAACGAGAGTGGCTGATGCGTCCAGGATCCCTAGCAGCCAATTCTGGATTACAGATTCCTGTGTTGACCGCTTTTACAATGTCTAGGAGATACTTCTGATCTTTACTCAGATCGTTTTTAGTGATATCAGTGACTTCTTCTGATTGTATCGGCTCAAAATTTACAACAGGGAGTTTCTCACATCCAGGGAGTTGTTTTCCAACTGGACCGCTAAATGATGCTGGTCCTGTTGTCGTTCCATCCAAGTGATCAAACAAATGCCTATAAGGTAACTCGTTAAAATGTAGCAAGCAGATAAACCATTGAAAAGGACGGCGACACTTAACTTCAATGTTATGTACAACACCGCTTTTCCATCCAGTGTTTGTGACTGTTCCATCACTTCCGATGGCCTCCACTGCATTCATATCAAATTCCTTCTTTTCCAAGTGTTCGTAAATTCTGTCAGCAATTTTATTTGCGGTACCTTTCTTTGGTGTGACATGGCCAATGTATTTACCACCTGGCTCACTTATCACGCTAATATGTTCTTCTTTGATAGTTCTGCGGTACATTTTAGCTCCAATCTTTTCTTGAGTGATTGTATTATCTTTTCTTCCATCGAAATAAATTGACTTCTTTCATCTGGTGGTCTTCTTCCGTTATTGATCTCCGAGTCTTCACTTTTTCTCTTCTTATTTTGTTTCTGTTTATGACTTTTGCTACGTTTTCGGCAGATATCACTCCTAAATCGTGTAAAACACCGGTAGCTATTGCAGCGGTGGCTCTGTCCGACACCCCGAACCTGTCACTCAGCAAGGATGTTGTTGTCAGCTTCGAACGCATTTGCGCAGGAGAAGAAGGCAACAAAAAACCACAGTCTGCGTCTGACGAAGTTTTCTGTCTTCTATTTGTTTCATCACTGCAACCACTCATTACAATTTTGCTTGTGCTGGGAATACTAGGATCAAACGTAGTAAGCGATTCTTGAGACAACAACTGTTCTCTTCTTTCTTCTCTCTTTTGTAATTTATTAGTTTCCTGTGCATCTAAACTACCAATAACCATTTTCCTGGCTGTTCTTTGATCGTGCATAAATTTCAACTCTATGTCTGGAATCTTTTTTACTTTTTCACATTGACAAGCTACAATCAAATGACAGGCTGTACTACACTTACACTTACAAACAGTCTCACAAGTGCAAGAAAAAGTTATATTACATTTACAGGTAGCAATATCAAAAAGTTTGGTTTTCGCATTATGTACGAAAACTTATACTCTTTTCTTATACAAATCTTTTTCACAGTCTCTATTGAAAGATTTTTTTAAAGCAATATACGAGTTATAGTATGATTGGATCATTTGGACCACACGAGTATGAGTTACTGTCGGGATTGTGGCCTTGTTATAAATCTCAACTATTTGAGTTCCTACAGACTCGGCCACAGCTACAAATCCTAACTCTTTCTTATTCTTAAGGTTAAATAACAAAGAACGTTTATACTTCTCATTTAAGCAACAGAGCAGCACATCTTCGTATGTAGGCAGCGATATTCCACTTAGTTCTTTGGGTACGCCAATGATAGGACACGTAATAGACTGTCTTGTAACACGCGAAGATTTTTCAGACGCCATTTCAAAACAACGAAATACACTTCAACGTTTGGCAAGTCACACTACGCGTGGGCGAGTCCACACGGTTCCACCGGAGGGGAGTAAGTGTTGTGGAGAGAACAGCACCACGTGTGGGTAAGTTCACTTGGTGCCGACGGAGGGGAGTAAGCGTTGTTCTTTTGCGCGAATACAGTTAAGGAATAAGGGGTATAAAAGTATTTTTTATGGATTAGTAAAGCTATATTACATAGTTTTCACACTATTAGAATAAAAAATACAACTTATATGGTTTTAGCACATGTTTAAAAATCATCGAAAATCATGAAATAACGTTTTTTTACGATACAACTCGCAACTTTAGGCCTTTTGTGCGAATTCAGTAAAACAAGAATGGGTCCAATTATATTTTGTATGCATTAAGGACACTCTTAAAAACACTTTTTTCACTATTAGAACAAAAAATGATTTTTGTTTGTAATTTTTTATTTTTTTTAAAATTTACTGGTATTTTGACTTTTTTTAAACTTTAGGCCTTCTGCGCGATTTCAAATTTTGAAAAAATTTTTTAGAAATATTTTTCCATTTATAATGACGCCTATGCGCAAGTTTTCCGCGCTATTAGAATTGTATTGCAGAAAAAACGCGTTTTTCGATCCACCCTAACCCATACTCTATTATAATACCTGTAAGCGTAAGCTAACAAATAATAATACCCTTAGAAAACAAGCTTAAGTAATAGTGACAGTTTGACTTAACTCTTTTTTTTTCGAACGAATTTAGAAGCATAGACTCAAGGTCTCTCACAATAGGTTCAACTCTTTGGTACTTTATATAATGTCTAGTTTTTGTATAGGCAATATACTTGTTATTGAAGGAGGGATTGTTTAAAATTAATCGGTTAATGTTATCTCCTAAAGTAAGAGCAATATAAACATCAGTATTACATCTATTTTCTTATGTGTGGGTGTAATGCAAACTGGTTATGGAATGTGGTTGATACAAATCTAAACTAAAAATGTAAACTATGGTTATTTGATTTTGCATCTTTACTACACACTATTGTAACAATCGTTAATAAAACCGGAAAAATTTACGTTATACCATACTTACTTATGGCCTAATGTAAAATTGCATGAATTAATTTTGAAAATTATTTAAATATTCATTTGTATAGCAACATGTATTTCAAACATATTTTTAAAACTACATAATGTTTAACATCAAATAAAATTATTTTATAACTTTAATCAACAAAACTAATTAACAAGACTAACAAAAACTACTGTCGGGAGCACGGAATAAGGCGAGTGAGAATTCGCTCTACGGCACGATCTGGCAACACTGAGCATCCAGTGTTGCCTAGTCCAAGCGCCACTGCCCACCCCGACTTAATAAAACTTGTAAATAAAACTGTTCTCGGTTTGAGTATAACGGTTAAATGTTTGTAAATATTTGCTAAGTGAACAACAGTTAAACAAATAACTAACCAAATCAAATCATTCAATATTTTCAACCGGTGTATTAAAAAATCTAATATTATTAGATGTATGTATCTATTCAATAAATTATTATTAGTAGTTAATTTATTATTTGTAAATATACAATTATAAAAAAAATACTATGAGATGCTCTTCTTTTTCAGTTATTGCTTTCTTTCACTTTAAAATTAGATTTATACAAGTTTTATAAATTAACGAAAAGATTTACAAACGCAATACAAAACAAAAAACTAAAATATACTTGATTATGAAAACTAATGAATAAAAACATGAATCCAGAATAATTAAACATCGTGATCGGACCGACGGAGCGTTTGTGGCAGGACGTTTTAGTTTCGCGCGCAATTTTACTGTTGTTAATTAACCATTTTAAAAACCAAAACGAGTCTTTAGAGACAAAAAATGTTTAAACAACAGTTTTAGTACGTGTGGTTTCCTACAACTTTAAAACCACTGACCGCTGACCGCTGACGAAACATCGTTACTTGAAATTTTTTTTAAATCCTCGCTTACTGAAAATGTTATGTTAGATAATTTACTAAAGTTTGCATTTTAATTATTTAATGTGTACAATTACGTAAAAATATATTTCAGGTAGAAAATGAGATGGGTAGAATAATACATCTTTCCTTTAAAAACATGTTTTTCACCTTTTTTAGTCACCTACGGCTAAAGAGAGCAAAGCAGGTTACGCCTCGACAAAACTATTTCGTCTGGAAGAGACTACGTTTCTTAGCTTGCACGATCTGACAACAGCGCAAAAATGGTCCGCCGTATTCCATGCTCGCGACTGTAGACAATATACTGCAGGCCTCGGTGAACTTAGATTTGATAGACAGCGTTTCCTCGCTCTCGTCGAAATACTCCAGAGTTTCCCGCGAAATATCAGATGAGCCGAGTCAGGTGACACGAACAGCCGAAACCCCCTCCTTCCACCTTCCAGTAGGAAAATTGCGCCAAATATATTCTAGACTATTTTTTTGTCTCTTCTATCTCAGTCTGTCTGTTACTTGCCAGTGAGTTGAGTTGATTTACGCAGTGATTTGATGCGGTTGTTATTTTTGTGATAGAGCTTTGATTTTTATTTTATATTATTATTATTCTATCGTTTTATGTGAGTGAGTGACTGTTTTGCGTGTGTGTAGTTTGTGCTTTTGGGTTATTTGAAAAAAATACGTATATTGGATGACTTTGCATGACTTTGGTTTCTGATTTAGGTTTAGATTAGGAGTTTGGTTTATGATTTAGGCTTTGGTCAGGAGTATAGGACTTTTAGTTGCTCAAAATGGGAAGTAAGAACCGGCGGCAAAAAAAATCGCGGAAAAATCGCGGAGGTGAACGTCTTCAAGAATGGAAAATTTTAAAGGAGTTCAATTGCACAAAATCAACACCCGAGGCTGTGAGTGTAACCGACGAAATGGTGGTGGACACTGAGGGAAACAAAGACAATATAACAGAAGAGGTCAATGAGCTGATTGTGGAGACGGCGCCGTCATCCGATGAACATATCCAACTCGACTGTTTCGAAGGCAGAAGAATCGTCGATATTTCATTTTTCCTTGAACAATTGAAGTCGCTTAGCAATCATGCTCCACAATTCGGCTGCACGTTTAACAATTTGAGTGCAAAAAGTGAAATTGTTCGAGGCTTGAGCTCCGGATTCATGTTTGTGTGTGACATGTGCGGGTACTCTAAAGTTGTGTGGACTGATCCCAAATGCGACACATCCATGGACATAAATGCGGCTGCAGTTGCTGGGTCCATCAGCACAGGAGGGGGGTACACGAACTTGACTAAGATATTACTGGCTTTGAATATCCGTTGTATGGGACACTCAACATTTGAAAAGTACGAAGGAATAGTTTCAAAAGGATGGGAAGACTCAGCAATGGAAGAAATGAACCTCGCAGCTCTAAAAGAAGCAGCAATCGCACGAGAGCGCAACAGCGTGGACAAGGATGGCGTGCCTTTGCTGACCGTGGTGGCCGATGGCAGCTGGTCGAAAAGATCATATAGATGTAACTTCAATTCTCTATCTGGGGTGGTAAGTACAATGTAATATTACTACTCAACATTATTATAATGCCTTTAGTTCTATCCCTATTGCGGCTCTAGTAAAACAAAAAGAAACCTGCGACTCCAGCGCTTCACAATATAGCTGCGGTAGGTTACGTGGACATTGCTCAATTTAAATCCATTTAAAACCCGCAATTGTTCAAATAGCGTTTTTAATAAAATACCAAACTCTTGGGGACAAAATTCTTCATCCGAATGGCTTGTTAATTTTTCGCTATAATTAATAGTTACAACGTAAAACAATATTTAAAATCACCCTATAGCGGCGGTAGGTTACACGGACGGGCTCAGCCTAAATCCATTTAAAACCCGCAATTGTTCAAATAGCGTTTTAAAAAAAGTACCAAACTCTTGGTGACAAAATTATTATTATTATTTTTATTGTTATTATTTGTATTATTGTTGTATTCAATATTTGTATTATAATTTTCTTCTGCAGTATTATTTATACATTTCTTAAAAACTGTGTTTTAAAAATTAATTCTTGGTATTGAAATTTGTCTTTGAAAATAATAATAATTATAATTGTTATTAAATAATAATAATTATTATTATTTTTATTGTTATTATTTGTATTATTATTGTTATTATTTGTATTATTATTGTATTCAATATTTGTATTATAATTTTCTTCTGCAATATTATTTATACATTTCTTAAAAACTGTTTTTTAAAAAATAATTCTTGGTGTTGAAATTTGTCTTTGATAATAATAATAATAATAATTGTTATTATTATTATTTTTATTGTTATTATTTGTATTATTATTGTATTCAATATTTGTATTATAATTTTCTTCTGCAGTATTATTTATACATTTCTTAAAAACTGTTTTAAAAAAAATAATTCTTGGTATTGAAATTTGTCTTTGAGGTAAGTGCCTTTCGTTGCTATGATATTGAATGAACCTACTTTGTTGCAAAAATTAATACAACACATTAATTTAGTGCTATACATTCTTTATATTTATTGTTCATTCTCGGTTAGTTATGTTTTGTTCATTTATGTAGCCTGTATATTTTGTAATACATTTAAAAACTGCAATTTGTTTTGTATATTTAAATTAAAACGAATACATTTCCAAATTAAGATGCAGTATACACGCCTTGTTATGTAATAGCCGATGTGTTCAGCTATATACAGTATTGAATTTTAAAATAAAATAAAATGTAACTTATATGTCAATCTATGCATATTATAATAAATAGTTTGTTTACAAATTATCGTTAAGTATTTTTTTTGACCAATTAATAGGCTTCTTTTGAATTTCAATAGTTGAAGTAACTGATCAGCCAAAAAATAATAGTAACCCTTTCAATTCTCTAGTCAGCTAAAGGCCGAGATCGCCTGTTTTGGAACTATTTACGAAAAAGCTATACAAATTTTAATTTAAAATAAAAATTCAAAAATGTTTTTATTTAACTTATTTTAAGTTTAGTTGTATACATTTCTGTAAAATAGATGCAGGTTAATTATAAACATCTCATTTTAGCAGGTAGGCCTATACGTAAATCTTGAAGATAAATGAGTTCTTAAAAGGTTAAAAACTGAGATAATAGGCGAGATTATTTTCAATACCACGTCCACTAAATGGGCAATAGTAACTAATAATAAAAGCCAAATATAAATGAATTGTATATGATTTCTTCAAAGTCACAATTCTTGATTAAAAAGTTTCGATTTTTGATTATATGCCTACAGTATTTAATTATAAAGAAATATTTTGTTGCGCATATTTTGTTGTTCATAAGAAAACACTCACATAAAACAGCATAGGTATAAGTATTTTATTTATTTTATTGTGCGTTGAAAAAATTCTATAGTTGTTCCTAAACTGTTCATTATACGAAATATTAACGAGAATTCAAAGACAGGATGTTGTAAGCCAAGCTCCGAGAGCCGGACTTCCGACCACAGACACAAAAAAACTGTACCAAGCAGAAAAGTACAAGGAATTGAAATTGAATAGGTAAGCTTATAGACAGACAGAGAGACGGACGGGAGTAGGAGAGGCTAGGAGGGGTAATCTCCCTCCCTCTACGCTGCAACTGAAACAAAGGTTACTATTTTCTGGCGGAGGGTTGCACTGCGTCAATCTAGTAGTTCTAAACTATACCGCACTCGACGAGTGCGACACCGTCAATTTTGATGACGTCAATAAGCAGAACGCGGCCTTAAGCTAATTGATATTTATCTTTACCTCAGGGTCGTGAGTTTTGTGGTATCTGTAGTACTTGAGGAAACAGGTAATAATGAACTTAAAACATCACGGCGACTTGACTCTGTTGTTTATTCAGCCATATCAATTTTCAATTGTAAGTTTTCAAATATACAAACATATGAATTACGATCTACACATCTTATTAGTATTACACAGAAAATATGAAGACGCTATTGATTATGATAACAAAAAATCTTAACCTAAAGCAGACAACAAGCAAAAAGAAATTTGAATTTATATTACATAAAAATTGAGGTTAAATCTTTTGAATGTACATTACTTTCGTTGGGGCCCATAGAAAACACTTTAAATACTTCCATTGTTTCACTGTTCATTTCACTTGATGTTTCACGTGCTAACGTTCCAAAATTTAGATCACAATTTCTCACCTTGCTTCATAATTGACGCTTAAACTTTTTATCTAGCCATGAGATATATGTCTAGATAAATACAACAATGTTAAATTTGTCCATCTGGACTAAATTTTACAACATGTTCACCACTTTCAAAAACTAGAAAACAGACATTGCACGTCTGTTCTCCTTTACGACATTTTGCAAAGTGAAGCGTCTCTATTTTAGCTCCGCCTCCTTTTTCCAGGGAGTCGCAATATGTCTCACTGAACGCAGTAACGTAAACTACCAACATCACAAATTAAATTTTTGTTCTTGTTTTTACATAATTGTCCTTTAAGATGTTCATTGACTGTAGGCTAAAAACTGAGTGTCCCAAGTTTTCTTCAATATACTTTAACACTATATAATGTTCTTTTATTTTAGACATATGCAAGTTATTTGTTTTAGAATTGAAAAATATATTTTAAGTCAAATTTTTGTTTTTATATAATCCAAAACGTCTGCATTTATATAATGATTATGATGTGTCTGCTTGTTATATAATTATTGTAGTTATATTTATTATTTGAAATTAAATTTTGCGTCTTTTAATTTATGCCTTACTTATTATTTGTTATCCTAAGCGTCTCATATGTTTTATAAGTTATATAATTTAAATCTTTTTCATTTTATATAAAAGTCTGCAATCAGAATTGGCCATTATGATTTTAGATTCCATATTATATTGGTTGTTCTGTCCAGCCATTGACAATGTCACAAGGCGGGGTTGGGACGCTAAGCGTCCAGGGGCAGAGCCCCTAGAGTAAATTATATAAACAACCATGGTAAATTTTATACAAACATATCCCCACAAATAAATAAAATACTTAGCAATACGTAATTCAATTAAGGCGGGGCTAATCAATTAATACAAAATATCATAAATACAATGATTGACATTGTAAATTATATTCAAACTAAATTAACACATATAAAATCGTTAGAAAATAATCTAAAAAGATTGAAACTATTGTACAACTCATTAGTAAATATTATGTTAGTAACTAGTTACTTGTAATTGTAGAGTTGGGCCTTGTTGGAACATAAATACCCTAGATAGGCCTACTGACATGGTTCTTTTCAAATTACAAATTAACTAGGAAGTAAACAAATCAAACTAGAATATTAACCAAATTAAAAATAGAATTTTAATTAAAAAAAGTCAAAGTGTTTAGACCAAATAGCCTAAAAAGTCAACACAAGCCAGGCAATTGGACTAGGCCTGCGAGAAGAAATTCTTGGAGCCAATGGGAGCAGGGCTAGTATACATCTTAGAGTGGCATTGGATTTGTTGAACCCGCCAAACTTGAACGGCAAGGGCGTTCTTTTTGAAAAGCAGCGGTTTGAAAATAGACGCCGAAGTGTTAAGTTGTGAATGAGTGAAATTAAAAACTCAAAATACTGGAAATAAACTTGCAAATTATTACTATAATAACCTTCCAAAGCTATAGTAAAGAACTTCCAAAAATATAAATAATTTCATGCAACGAAAGCTAAAAGAATTAAATAGGACTTTTGAACAGTATTTGAAATTTTTAAACGATAATAGATTTATTGCGTGACATCAATTTTGGTCACAATTTCGTAACACCAGCAAGAAATTCCAGTCCCGAGATGAACATAAACAATGTTAAATATTGAACTTGCCTATGTAAAGAGTTTATATCCAAATACTAGCTAAACCAAGGCATGTTTTACTATCGAAGAAATTAATCAAAGTTAACCAAAGACCTAAGAAATTTTTATTGAAAAGTGAACAAGAAACTTTTGGGATCTTTTCAGTTATGTGTCAGCAAACTTTAAACATTTTCTAAAGAAAAACTATGAAAGGAATAATAACCTAACCTAATCTTTCCACTAACTTAATGAAATACATTTGAAACAATCACTGGACAGCGCTGACAGAAAAACACTGTACCGCAGACTAGCACGAACTGGCCACTGGTAATGGCCCCTCGGCCCACTTCGTTGCCTTATCGCAGAGGAATGTTCAACCATTATCAACTGTTTTTGTAGTTATGATTGATGTTTTATTCCATTAGAAAGTTTTTTATTACCGTACAGCGCTTTAAAAGTTTGCTGGTTATCTGTTGAAAATGTTTAAAATTTGCTGAGACATAACCGAAAAGAACTAACTTTTGCAGTAATTAATTTATGATTGTGTAAAAATGTTTAATACTGTATTTGAAATAAAATTTATTTATGTGTAGTAAATTAATCTTCCATGTTTTCATTCATAATGTTAACCTGTAAGCTATTTCATTATTATTCAAAAAGATGACATTCTATTAAAGCCAACCATATAGGGGGGATATTATTATAGTAGGTTGGTTATCCCTGGTTGTGTTGCCACTACAAAATGCTAAAAACTAAAAGTAGGCCTACCAGTAATTTAATGTGTTAACCAAATTTTAAAACATGTGTTTTCTTTTCAGATAATAACTTAACGGCTTTATTCGTTTACAGGTTGCAAACATGGAAATGGATCCAAAAGAGTTGGTATTCAAACAAGAAATAAAGGAAGAAGATGAAGTGTCCTTTGAACTAATCGAAGACCAAACTT
>JAGFPH010006701.1:41256-67848 GCA_018207615.1 Philaenus spumarius
TATAAGAATTTTTATTGTTTTTAAAGTCCTGTTGGAAAGTAGGCCTTTTCAAGGCGTGGCTGTGGTGTAGCTTATGGCATTGTATGTTTAAATATTCCCTGGAGTTGAACCAGTGTAACTGGTATCCACAAAGTAAAGGCTTATAACAAATGCATGTTAATTGGCCTTCCGCATAACTCGCGACAAAAAACTTAAGGAATTAATCCACGACAATAATTTACAGCGACATGACAAGTCGGACTTTCCTGTAGTGTAAGCGATGGCGGACTCGGTTCTCGAAAAATCTAAAGAGGCAAGGTTAACGGTGTATAGAATGAGTCAGCTGTTGTATATGAGATAAGGAATCCGCTTGATTGCGAGCTATGCCCAAAGTAGATACTGTACGGAGGTGGCGTCTGGCGGAGAAAAGGGAAACTATTTGGAAGTTGGTGAAGGTAGACAGAAGTTGTAACTAGTGGATAAGGAAAATTACAGAAAGTGAAGTCGGAGACGTAACAATTAAGAAAAAAAATATAGGTGGCACTGAAGTCTAAAAACGTCACATACTAAAGATATTGTGTTTTAAATTAACAACTTTTGCATCTATTGTCATCAATTGAGGTAAAAATCATATCGTATATTAATTATGAGACAATACGGTCACAACATTATTACAGTTAAGGAGTGATAAACTAGCAATAATTAATATCTATCTGCAAGTAGTTCAACCGCTTAAACATAACCCCTTTACTGGAATTAAGAAAATGTTGGTCAGGTTGCGCCAGCATTGTAGACATTAAATTGAAAAAAAAACAATCCGGTCATGTACAATATGATCACGTTACCGTGCAGGTTCTTATGTGACCGGGATGTTGATTACATGACCGGATTGTTAATTTTCGATCTCCGTATCATTTAAAACAAAGTTTAAATGTTAGATTACTAAATTATATTGCTCAATTCATTACTTAAAGCATTTGTAATACAAAAGTATTTGTAATGTGTAAAAAAAAAACATCAAAAAGATTAATTTTAAGAAAATAAACTTTTTATTTCTATGACAATGGAAAATGTGATTTAAGCTTATAAAATAGCTCCAAAAAATATTTTTTGATAGAAGGTTTTTAATATGTAGGTAGTTTACTGTAAACATAATTTTTTACTGAATTTGAATGAATTTATCTGTCTTAGTAAAGATTGTGAAAATTTAATAAGACTAAACAAATATCCTTGGTTTTGTTTTACAGGAATTATTAAAGATTTTGTTATTAAAGATTGTGTGTTATACATATTAATTCAATAAGTTACTTTGCTTTGTATTTAATATTTCAGTATTATTGCCAATCAGTAATTTGTTATGATTTTTCGTTTGCTTTATTTATTTTGACACTAAAAGCTGCTTACCCCAACCATTGTTTGTTTTAGTTATCAAGATGACTATTTTACTTGTCTTCCAGCATTTTGTAATCACAAATTTAAATCATTATCAAAACGGCCTCGATCGCTACCGCGCAATTACGATTGCTACAACGCGGTCACGATCGCTACTATTCGGTCACGATTGCTACCATCCGGTCACGGTCAACTCAAATTGGTCACACAGACGAAATCTGCAGTATACATGTTTGATTCAAAATCTGATTGTATAATTTCTATACAGAATTATTGACTGATTGTTATTGGGTATATAGATATTATTTATTATATTTTTAAGCTAACCTCAAAGTCATATTTTGCCGATTTAGCAAGCGTGACCGGTTTGTATCCATTTATGCTTCAGTACACTAAAAGTCAATAAAAAAATAGAAATTCATTAAATTCAGCTCAGCTACATATGAGATAAGGTCCCTGAACATGTTATTTACCTAATATGCTATATATTTTATATAAAATCAAATACTTAATTTTTTTTTAAATTGTCACATTTTGTGACTTTAACCAGTAAATGATCTAAATTTTTAGCTCTTTCGATTGAAATATCAGCCAACCTCGTGCTATTTTTAGTCTTTAAAATAAATCTATAAGGCCGAAAAAACTTTCATAAAATTGAAACTTTTATTGCCCCCAAATGCTAAAAAAATCAATGTTTGATGACATATCTAGAGGTAAACAGATACCCATTAAAAAAAATCATGAAAATAGGTCCTTTAGGAGAGGCTGGGCGATAGGAAATAGGATCAATATACAAAATTTTTTAATATATATAGATTAATAGCTAAATAAAGTATTAGAACACAAGCTGTTTGTATCCAGTCAAGAATGAGGAAACTGCCATTTGTCAACCTTCACAAAAATATTGTATCAGCTGTAGATATTTATTGAGGTAAAGATTAAATAGGGACCCTGTTCGACTCCCAAAGCAGAAAGCAGACAACACACTTTGTGTGCGTATATCTATTGTAAACAAACCAATTTGGCTGACCTTTGTTATCATTAATTTCTTATCTATTTACCCCAAAATAATTATTTTTGTGGATTATTCCGCCCAGCCTCAGTTTTCCCCGAACCTCATTAGGACATATTCTGGACCCCTGCATGTTTTTATAATGTAATTTGTATAAAAAATAGTGGTGATAATATCAGGCAGTAAAAATTAAGAATGCTCATGTTTTTATAATAAAATTCATAGTAAAAAATAGTGATAAAAATGTAAGGGGCTGATTTGATGGTGTTTCTAAGGAATGAAATGTAACAAGATTTTTATATTTCTGGCTGACAAATCACAAATCTTTGTATTTGGTTTAAAATTAATCTTTTTGTAGCCAGTGTAATCTAGTAATTTTGTATAATTTCCTCAGTGTTACTTCTGTTCCACAAGACAAATTGTTATTGTTTTCTAGTTTGGAATAAGTCTGTTAACTCTCTTTTTACAAAGTGTGATTAAATCAAATTTTTGTATGTGTAGGTCTGAGTCTACATTGAATGAACGTGATCCGTTGGACCTTTGTGATATGCAAGATGTAAGTAGAATACATGTAATTTGTACTTAGTGAATCTGTAAGTCTATGTACCCACCTGCAATTGTTAAATCTTACATCATGTACCAGTCTCGGATAAAAACAATTAAATATATGGAAGCTAGACTGGACCACATAGACTGGACATGTTCAAAAGACTTACCTTAAACAAATAATACTTGCCAAACTGAAGAAATGTCTTAGCCGATCACTCACAAATATTAATCAGATATATTGAGGTCAACTTAATAAAGAAGAAGTTAGATTAGATTTTGATTTATTGACCAAAACCAAAAGAAAAATATATTTTTAAAAAAGACATGCCCTTAATTACAAAATTATAAATTTATACGCCCTTAATTACAAAAAAAAAAAGAATTTAATAAAAGTTTTGCTTTACAATATTTATTTTGTTGAATTTAAAAGATCCCTCCCCAAAAAATTAAAAGCTGAAAAACCCTCCCCATTAATAATAAATACAAATTTATACAATTTTATTAACTATACAAAATTACAAGATTAAATACATTGTACCATGGATTTATTAATAGGTAACATTTATTTTGTTGGCCAACCTTAATGCTAAGTAAAATTAAATAATAAAAAATAATGGCATTTAACAATTTGCTGAGACGTCTCTCTTATAATAAATAAAAAAAACTGTTAGAATTTTGACTAAAAATCCCTGGAGGATTGTAGTTCCAAAAATTTGCTATAGCGCACCTCCCAATTAAATTAAATTATAAAAGACATTTATTTACTCTTAAGAAAGACAACAATATTTACACAACCTATTCAAAAAATAATTTATTGGAAATGTTCACTGCAGATTTAAGTACAACTTTATTGTATAGTTCATAGCTATGTTTTGAACTGATAAATAGTAATTTGAGTGTAACTACTTTGAAACACTAGGCACTGTCGGCGAAATTAAATAGAAAAGAGTTGCATTGGTGGTCTGAAGGTAATGTTATTTTTTAATTGCAGAAGAACATATTTAACTCTCCATCTTGCACCAGTTATACACTGCATGTAAAACAAAAGAACATGGTTTTAGCATTTATGGTAGGTTTTAAAACCTAAAACATTGTGAACAGACTTTAGGCTTAAAGAGTTTGCCTTTATATTATTTTGACAAGTGTTTAACAAGCAAGGTTGAGAATAATTGTTAATTGGTAATTCAAGATTTAACATTAGTTAACCTGTTACCATTTGTCATGTTAAACTTTAACTGTTACCACATGTAAAATGCAAACACATGTTTGTGAAGTTTATATGTTTCAGACTTTCCTCAAAACGGAATGACCTTTACTTTACTTTACTTTATGACTTTAAAGTTATAACAATATGATTACTCAATTTGCTTTAGCCTAGACTTAGGTTTGAATTTAGGCAAGAGTTACTAGGTTGTTATTTAGGCACTAGGTTGTACACTAATTGTACTCAAAGAATCAAAAATTGATTTAGACAAATATTAAAAATACACTTAATAATTTTGAAATATTATTGATAATATTGAATATAAATTTAACTTGATTGGCAATAACTTACAAGGCTAATGTTTCATAAGCAAAAGTGAACACGCTAAGACATTTTGATTTGGTTATATTGCTATGGACATACCTGGTGCTTTGTTGAATAGGCTTTAAATATAAAGCATGTTATTTAATAGCGCACTGTCGTTCAATAACACACGACTATAACATTTTACAATTTACAAAAACGGCATTACAAGCGAACGCATGGCGTTGCTTCTCAGAACGACAAAAGAATAAAATGGCTACTTCAACTGAAATGCCTATCGCGTCTAAAGTTGGTCCAGGGCGCGTGACTGACTGCTTTAACAGCTGGTGTCTGTTGAGTGGTGCCGCCTTGCGGGATAAAAGGAATTACTTACGCTTGTATAGTTGGTCGGTAATACAGAATTTGACGAACGTAATATCTTGGTGGCGCAGAACTTGAATAACGGCACAATCATTAACATCAAACAAAGAATAATATTATTTAGCTTTATTTTGGCCTAATTATTGCATCTTGTTTTTATACCTGCAAATGTGTTCAAATAAAAAATCTCAGCAAAATCGGGTTAGTAGTCCTTAAGTGCACTTCACCGAGACATTGTGTAAACAGTCCAAAGGTCACTGATAAGGAATACGCACAAAATTTTGGCTTCTTATGACAAAGATAAGAGCTAAGTCAACAAAGATAAGAGATTAATTAATAGTAAATAAAGATAGTTGTGTAAATAAAGAGTTGTGGTCTTTCAGAATTATGATTTGGCGCATGAGTCATAATTCGACACGCGGGACTTTTAAATTATCCGAAATGTAAAATTTCCACTCGGAAGGATCAATGTTCAACCGGGGTTTGGCGCATTAGTCATTATTCAACGTCACAAGCGCGAGACTTTTAAACTATACGAAATGTAAAATTTCCACTGTCAATCGGTGTTTGGCGAATGAGTCATTATTCGACACGCGGGACTTTTAAATTATCCGAAATGTAAAATTTCCACTCGGAAGGATCAATGTTCAACCGGGGTTTGGCGCATTAGTTATTATTTGACGCCACAAGCGGGTGTTTTAAATTATTATTTAAATTAGTCATTCAGTAATTTTCCATTAGAGTACATAACGCCCGAATTTTAAATTATAAAATATAGTAAGTTTTGACAATGGATAAATATAATTATGCGTATGTTTAAAAAAATAAATAAATATTAATACAATAGCGTATTAGACATCATTTAATAACCATGTCTCGTACCGTGTTAAGCATTGTGGTGTTACTCCGTATATTATTGAAAATGAAACCACTTAGAAAAAAATATTTTTTGAAATCGGTTATTATAACTTAATTCAATCTATATGCGAGTGCGCTCACAATACGTTAAAAGGAAATGTTCCCTTATCAAAACCTCAGAAGTGTAAATTATCGCGATATAAGCACATCCTTAGAAAACTTGCAAAGAGCGGTAAAAGTTGGAAGAAAAAGAAACATAATAATACAAAAAGGAGGTACTTTATTTCCATTGTTAATCGGTTCTATTTTGAGTACAGTACTACAATATTTATTAAATTAAAATGGAGCACGCTAAGAAAATGGTTATACTGCCCCAGGACTTTGTACAAAAAATGCATGAAAATGAAAATGCGAGTGTTATGAGTGAATTAGATAAAGAAATGAAAGACATATTAAATAATTCTAGCTTTAACGATCGGGATAAATGGTTAAAATACCAACAAGTTTTACAACGTTATCTCCATTTCGCTGAGCAACAGAGAAAACCTACAGAACTAACAATACATGAAAATACAAATAAAGAAAATGAAGAAAAAGAATATACGGACTCTAACCAAAATGAAATTTTAGAATCAATACCTAAATCATTTCGAAAAAATTGTTAAAATCTTTTAAACCGACTATCGCAAGACAAATCTATAAAATGGGACTCGTTAGGTACCGTTACTATTGACACTATTAGGATTCCGGGTTCAAATATAGTCGACCTTTTTAACGATGCATTAAGACCTAGAAAGACGATAAATCCTCCAGGTTGGAATCAATTTATAGTTGCGTTAAAAAGAAATAATGTCCCTAGAAGTTATATATGAAATCCTAAACTTAGAGATTATTTGGATAGAGAAGTTATAAAAGAAACGGGAACTAGAAAACACGATCCAATGTTTTATAGACCTCCCAAAAGGCAACCTGTAACGCCCGAAAGAAGTACTCCAAAAACTATTAGACGATCTCTGTCGCCACGTAGTCTACCGTTAAAGTGGGATAAACTGTAAAATGGACAAAAAACTAAGAAAAATTTATTACAACACTTCACATCCTGCCGCCTATTCTGGAGCTAATGCGATGATAACGGCTTTGAAATATAAATACAAAACAAACAAAGTTAAAGAATAGCTTCAATCGCAAGATACAATATACTCTTCATAAACAAGTGCGTAAAAATTTCCCCAGAAATAAATATACTGTCAACAATATAGATCAGTTATGGCAAGCTGACTAGCAGTTATAGCAAAATATAATGATGGAACTAATTGCATACTAACAGTTATTGACGTATTTAGTAAATACGCATTTGCATTTCCGTTAAAAAATAAAACGGGCACTTCAGTCAAGGAACCGTTTGCATGTATTTTTAAATCTTCTGACAGGAAACCACAATGTATACAAACAGACAAGGGAACAGAATTTACTTCACAGTTAGTACGAAAATATTTTCAAGACAGTGATATAATCTATTCCACAACAAGGAATGTAACACATGCGAGTTTCAATATTTTAAAAGTTAAAGTTGGGGCAAGAGTCATAAAGTAAATTTAACCAGAAAAACTAGGCATAAGGGAAATAAAGGGTGACCTGGGTTTGTTTGAACAAAAAATGCAGACAATAAAGTTTTAACATAAAAAACCATGTATTCAATAAATAATGTAAAAAATGCAGACATATTTAAAATCATTTTTTTTTATAATTTTCTTTTTTTATAAATAGCCTATATTATAAATTACGAGATGAACAACGTGACGTCATAACATCCGATCGATAAACGAAAATTATGATTGGTGGATGAGCATTGGTGAAAGGAACTGTGGGTAAAGAAGATAGAGAAAGGTGTGCAGGAGAGCTGAGATGGTTGTAAAGGAGACAGGACACAATGTTCTGGTCTATTGTATTTTTTTTGAGATTGTTCCTTCTGAAGTAGAAGAACCTTGGTGCGATGGTGTTTGCAAACAATTATATTTGTTGAGGAGTATATGTTTTGTGAAATTAATAGAATTTCTACCAAATAATCACGTAGAAAGTTGAGAAGTGTGTAGACCATAGTTGGTCGGTTTGTGCGAGAAAGCATGACATTATGTTCAACTCCAAATTTGGGTGTATGCCTTGTTGTGCGACTTTCTGAAAAAGTAAAACTGATTCAATGAATATTTTGCTGGGTGATGAAGTATTGGCGAAGTAAATAAATGGTAATAAGTGATAAAAGAAATTAGTGCGCGAAAGACAAGGGAACTGACGCTACGTGAGTAATTTATAAGGTTTTCTATTCAATAATTTTCTTTAAATGTAAATTGTCTGCATTTCTTTCTTTTGGATTTATTTGTTTTTGTTTTGTTAAATTATTTCATCATTGAAAATATGTATTTTTCTTCTTTTTGTATTGTGTTTAAAAAAAAAATTGAATTTTATTAAAATGGAGTAGACATTAATCTCAGTCATCCTGCCTAATTAGTTTATTTGACGATTCCAGTTCCAGTTAAAGTACTTCCACAGCAAAGAAACCATGAACCCAAAATTTAATAGCTAGTTTTTTTTATCATTTTAGTAAAATAAAGATGGCGACCTATCTGATGTCTTTTGGGCGGGAAATGTGCATTTGGCCAACAAACTACAGTTATAGCGTCATCAAAGGGACCGAACAAATGTTGACGCTACATCCAAGTGACGTTATAAAGATGTACCAACAGGAAATCGTATTTTTGTTAGCTTGAGTAAAGGACAAACACTATACAGTATTACTATTAACAACATTATTCATGACGTTTATTAAAAAGAAAAACTATACTTTTCTTTTAATGTACAGTAGGGTCCTGGTAATTTGAGTTAATTGGAGCTGAGGTCACCCACAATTATAACTTAGGTAACATTTTTATGTCTGTAAAGTTTTAATGAGTAAAACATAGTAGCATTAAAAAACACTCTAACATTACAGTACAGTAAAACCCCGGTTAACCGAAACCCGGTTACCCTAAACGCCTCTGTAAATGGGAAATCCAAAAATAATAGCCTTATTATTAATTATTATTAAAAATTAATATACCCTTGCCATGCTAGGGAAATTCGGACCGCTCGCTGTAATGCTATGTACCCCCAATTAATTAAGTTCTCAAAAAGTTAACACTAATTTTTTTTTTATTTTGTCATACCAAAAAATGAGATATAAAAAAATATTTAAAAAAAGTCAAAGTTGGTTTATTTGACAGCAAAATAAGTAAAAAACATTACAAAATTAGAAAGATTCAAGCTCATGAAACCCACACTGCTTTATTACGTATTGTGTAGTTAGGTTATTATAAAATGTTTATTATAATTACTTGTTCGGACATTTGCCATCATTTGTGTGTTAAATAATCAAACACGACGTTTTGCGAATACAAATCAATTCCCGTTCTCAAGTGACTAAAACTAACGGTACATAAACCTAGGCAACTAGGCCTATGTAAGGGTAAACAAAGTAAAACTAAAAATTATTACTAACCTCAAATATCTACATGATGGATATCATAAAATATTGTAAGAATTGGAATTAAAAAAAGAATATATAACCATGGTTGTGTTACATTGTTTTCACAGCTCAGGGTGTGGAATGGTACCCTTTGAAACACGCATCGGGGTGTAGGTTGGGTCGCGAGGTGCAGGTCTCGCATAGGTAGATCGTTTCCTTTCTCATTCCTTGTTGAGCGCAAACAACACATCTACCAGTGCCCTTTTCTCTCCTGGCCATAAAGTGTTGTCTGCCAAAAAACAATAAAACAGTTTCGCAAGGAGTCTGCACGAAACTCACTTGTGAGTTAGTTCGTATACAGCGAAAGCGTCGCTCGAAACAGAGCATTAGCGGTGTAGCGCGCCAACTTAGGTGCTCCTCCCATAAGAGTTGGAGTTCGGGGTCGACCGCCATTATGTTTTATAACCAAGGGATGTATTACCCAACAACTCCTGCACTAAACCGGCAAAACTGAAAACTATTTAGTCCTGACAATACACTCAATACTCAATGTTTAAAAGCGATTATAATGTCCACAGCGTTTTGAGCAAAGTCAAACTTAGCGGTTATATTCGTCTACACTGTGGGAATGGTTAATTTTTGTTTTTTAAATCAAAATTAGAACTTTTTTCTATAAAATAAACATCTACTAGAAATAAAATAGGGGCTTTAAAAAAATGTGTCAATGTTAAACTTTGAATTCAGTTTTCTCAGAACTCGAAAAATGTTAGAAGTCCCCCTTACCTTTATATCGGGCTGCCTATTTTTCTCCCTCCTCAGAATCAAACCGGGAAATAAACAAACTACATATTTCTTCTCACACGTCTATTTATGCGCACAGAGTAACTGAAACTTTATTTTTTACGTTTTACACAAAAAGTAGGTTGAAAATATAATCTCCGGATGGTCCCGCCAAAGTCGGTAGAAGGAGGATTCTACTATAGCAACACGGCTAACTCTCCCACCCCTCCTAATATATTCTCACAATATTGCCGATGCACCTTCAAAACTGTAGTGTTAAGACGTTCAAGGTTTAACCGAAAAAATTGTTATATGAAACCGCTTTCTCCCCTTTAATTTGGTTGGCTTTGGGTTTTACGTACGTATTAAAACATTAACTTACTGTATTAAAAAAAATATGCAACATTACTGATTATAGTATAATTTCTGTCATATAGTAGAACATTGTTTTTTTAAATTAACTTACACAGGCCCACTATTGGAAGTAATCTGTAATCTTCTTTTGGATTTTTCTTTCTGGAAAATAAATTCCTTCTGTCAAGTTGTAAATATGCTGCAATGCATTCAACATATTGTTGTTGAATTATGTTTACACAATGCAAACCTCTGTGCAACACTGGAACTGTAGGGGGGGGGGGATGGAAATGTCCCGCCAGGCTATACGATTGAGTGGTTTATTCCCCGCTTTTGTCTTGTCCTAACACTTTCCCAGCAAGGACATGGGTTTAGTTACAGACAACTGACAGAACATTTATTTGTTTAGTGGCATTACATCTTAATAGGTGACATTTACTACAGTATGATACATTTATAAAACCTTATAATTTAAAAATGTTTATTGAAATTAAAGTAAAATATTTTGTAGATTTATGACGTTACAACCGAGTGGTTAAAATCAATCGACTGTATATATAACCGAGTTCATGGGATTAGGGATTTTCAATAAGGTAAATGAACAGAGCCTATAATTTCATATTTTACTTATATTAAAATACATTTCTGGAAACAAAAGATCATACAGTTTAATCATAGGCTTATTTAAATCAACAATTTTAACAGCAAACATTTTAATTCAGTCGTTTAGGCCAAACTATATTGTTGTTCATTTTAAAGTTCACTCAGTTTTTCATCGTAAGTAGGCCTGTATTTATAAATTAATAGAAGTTCAATCTTTTACCATAAAATAGCAACAATTCAGACCAAGAGTGAAAAAAAGAGTAAGTGATAGTTTTATGTTTGTAGACCTAATTTGTTTCTTAGCTGCCAAGAATGAAGTAAAATCATAAATTTGAACAAAAAGTATAAATCTAAAGTTGGTGACTTTTTTACTATGCATATATTACAACAAAAATCCTCAAATCATTCTGTCAGTTACTTTGACAAAAACTTTAATTTGTGTTTGTCAGAACTTTTATTGTTACATCCTATGTCTTGGGTTTTTCACGCTACCAGTCAAGGATGTAATTAACTACTACTTTGGTTAAGGGAACACTTACACCCAGCTTGAATATTTATAGTTTTCCCTGTTTAAAGTGTACTGAACAATGTGTAAAATGTTTCAGACCAGTTTGCTTCCACACTATGAGTCAGCCCAGTCGTCAAGCAGTGCCAACACCAATGGTAAGTTTAGTTTAGTATTGTTACATTGGGGTTTGTGTCTATATAGCCTACTGTCATTGCCACCAATACTTCCCCTAAGCTTAAAATAATGGTATTAGTGCAGATGAGGGTGACCAACAATTCTAATTAAAAGGAACAAACCTTTACTTTTTTCATTATATATGAAGAAACTACACACTACACTGACGGCAGAGAATCAAATATTAACTGATATAGTTTTAAAAGAAACATTTAAGAACTTCAAAATACAAAAAGTGAAAATGTTAATTTAAAAAAAAATTCCGCATTGAATAAATTAGTTTTGGACAAATACGAAGAGAATATTAAGTTAGAAAATAAAATAATTACATTAATCAATGGGAAAAATAAATAAATTTTATTTTTAGGAGCTTTTCTTCAAGTATCCTATAAAAAAAGAAGTAGTTTACCAGTAGTGCTTAAATAATATTGTAAACAAAAAAATGCAGCTGACATTGTTTTGAGAAACCGTTTCCAAGTTTTGGGGGGAAATAAAAAAGATATCTTTACTAACAAAAATGAAAAAAGTGGTTTTAAAGTAAATGTCTGTTCTAATCACTCCTCAACTAGGATTGAAAAGGAAAAAAGGAGCCTTGTTGGAAGAAATTCTCAGATTTCTTGTGAAAGGAAAAGTAAAATTAATATTTTGGAGACAGTTATGTTAGGGGTTTTAGTCAACTCATACAAGATGGAATGAGTAGCACAGTTTCTGTTTCAAGCTTTGTCAAACCTAATGCTGGAATGGAAAATGTTTTGAAGAGTATAGACTCTAGTAATAATTATTTAAATAAAAAAGATTTTATCATTAAATATTCGGTGGGACAAATGATGTGTCAGAGAGGGCCCTGATATGTGAATCAACAACCAATACTAATGTAATTATATCTACGGTACCTTATCGTTTTGATGATCTTTCTGGAAATGATGAGATTTATGAGTATAATTTAAAATTACATCAACTTGTATCCTCCTTTAACCATGCTAAATTGGTAAATCTTACCTCATTGCAAAGAGCTAGTTTCATAACTCATGGCCTTCATTTGAACAGGCTTGGGAAAATAACTGCTAGTTAAGCAATAACAAATCTTGTTAATTAAATAAGTGTAATTTTTTAGGCTAAATCAAAATTTAAAAAAAAATAGTGTTGGTTATTAAGCAAGTCTCACCTATACCTCAAAGTATTGTCAGCTCAACCTCTAATAAATATAAACACAAATTCAAAGACAAGTACTTAAAGATCTTTTCACAGAATATCCAATACTACTTGTCAAATAAAATTGAATCTTTGGAGGTCTTGTAAAATTAAGAAAATCCTGATATGGTTTGTATTTCTGAGCATGGCATGAAGGAGAACTTAATTTCATCCATTTTGTGGTTTCTGAATTTAGTAGAAAAAACTTTAAAGGAGGAGGCGTATGCATTATGGCCAAGGAAGTCCTGCATTGATCACCTCTAAATATATAATGAGAGGCATTGTGAAATATCAGGCTGTACTGTCAGGTTACAGGAATACAATATTAAAGTATTTTCTGTATGTAGATGCTCTTCTGGTAAAATTGATGTATTTTTTGAAAATCTTCAAGCCGCTTTATTGGAACAAATCAATGATCTGGATAAATTTATATTGTGTGGCGACTTGAATATTGATTCCCTCAAAAATAGCAATTGTACTCTTAAGCTTGTTGAATTTGCAAGGTATTTTAACCTTGACTCACATATTACAACTCCTACAAGAATTACATCTAAAATCATCAATAGACTTTCAAACTTAAAAAATAAAATTATAAAAGCAGAAGTAATTAATACGGCCTTATCAGACCACTGTGGCATAAATGTAGTGGTTGACGGAACAGTTTCCCGACCTATAATGTTCACATATTGAAGGTGTTTTAAACAATCCAACTGTGACGACTTTGTCACATTGTTATCTAAAACCGACTGGTCTGAAATCTATTGTGCTACAGATGTAAATTTTAAGTATAACAAGTTCATAAATCTGGTCAATATATGTTTTAACAGAGCTTTTCTCGTGGTAAAAAAGAAATTTAAATGTTTAAGAAATAATGCATGGATAACAAAGGGTATTCTGATTTCTAGATCAAAATTAAAATTTTTGTATTCAATAAAAAAAGTTTCTGATGATGGTGTAATAAAATACATAAAAATATATTAGCAAGTATATGATAGAGTTGTTGCAGCTGCAAAAAAAATGAATATTGATTGTTACTTCCAAAAAACGGAAAACAAAGTTCAAGCATTGTATTTGGATAACCTAATAGAACTTCGATCCAATGCATTATTTCAATCCACTGGAAATTCGACGATAGTGGCGCGATCTATGGGGTAAACGACGAAAGCAGTGTGTAGCACCAATGAATTGAATGATTTCTCCCTAGCGCTACCCCGCGGCGCAATCATGAAATATTTTCCCGACAACCTTTTTTTCGCCACACTGCCGCCGTATGCATTCATAATCTATTTTATTATTCATGATCTATGGTTCAAGCTACATGGAAATCAATAAAGGGATTATTTAATGGAAATAAAAACACCGTAAAACATGATTTTTTCATTAAGCATAAAGGAATCTTAATAAAAGATCCAGCAAATGTAGCAAATGTTTTAAATTCATCCTTTGTTTCAGCAGCTTATAACCTTCTAATAAATAGTAGTATTGAGGGATCACCGGTTTTGCAGATGCCTGACTCTAATGTCACCTCTATGTTTTTGAACCCTACTCATGAACTGGAGGTTGAGAAAGTTATTAAGAACCTTAAGAATAAAAGGTCTTCTTGATATGACTCTATTTCCCACATATTTAAAAAAAAAGTTACTCAAGCTTACTTAGACCGTTGATGGATGTTATCAACTCTTCTCTTTTTCATGGTATTTTTCCTGATCAACTAAAAATAACAAAAGTAAAACCCTTGAATAAAACAGGAGGCTCCTTGGATCCTGGGAACTACCCAAGGTCACAAGACAGTAAAGGTTGCCTCATAGTCATGTAAACAAACTCAAACCCCTCGACCCGTTCCCTGTCCAGTGACGTCATTATAGTACAAAAACGCCGCGCTACCATGAAAGATGTATGTTTTGTTGGACAAGTCACCTCATTATTTAAAAAAAAAGATGTATTAAATTATTTTTTGGGGTTGCAGTTTTTAAAAATGATCCTTAAGTTACACATTCTTAACCTTTTCAAAAACATTATGTTTATGGCATTAATTTGCAATTTACAATAATAACAAAAGTATAATCATACAAATTTTAATTTATATTTTTACTGACTAAAATTTAAAATAAAATGCTATCTTGGTAATACATTTTGGGGCGGTTCAGGAGTTCGGGTTTATATAGTCCGCGTCTAACGTTAGTCCCGGCTTAAAATAGCCTGCGACTAAAAATTGGGTTCAAGAGTCCGAGCGTAAATGAGATAAGCTCGAGCTTAACGTAGCCCGAGCTTAAAGTAAGACTGAGCCTTAATGAGAGGGAAACGCTGGGAATTTGTTTGGTAAAGTTGGCAGCGACAAAAAATACCTGCTAACCCTGGGCGCATCGTGCCAGACTCTCCAGCTTCTATCTGTCAGTTTCGTTATCAAACAGCTCTTTAAACAATATGATGAGGGTGGGGGGAGGGTGTTTATAACCCTGCTGACATCTGTGTCTTTGTTTTGGGTCAGTTTCTTTAGAAAACCCGTTGACGTGAGATGGCGTTATTCTTGTATTATTGTTTACGCTATTTTAAGGAGAAGAGAGGAGCTACTTGGGTGACAATGAAAGAAAATGCTCTTCAAAACTCACCTGTTCCAGTATCTTTCCCAATATCTATCGGCATTGAACCTAGAGAAATCTTGGAGCAAACAACTGTTCATCTACTGAGTGAATCTTTAACGTAATAAACGCCGTTAAACTAAAACGTTCTCAAATTCTCATTAAAAACTATGCTAATCACTTCAGTTTATTTATTATTTTGTTTCTTTAATATTATATTATCTACTAGGGGAGACCCCTGCGTGCTTCGCACGCCAACACCCAATGGAACCTTCTAAAAACATACGTTATGTTTTATTTATAATACAGTTGTAGTATTAATAATAACCTCAAAACTAAGATGGTAAATAATGTTAAATGTTCAAACCAAATTATTTCTTATATTTTACTAGTGGACCCGGCAATGCTTCGCTATTGCTTAATTTGAAACTTTGAAAGTCTGTAATTCGTATCCCGTGTAATTCAACATCCTGTAATTTGTATACCGTGTAATTCAACATAGGCCTAATGATTGTTACACATAATTAATAAAACAACTGATTTGAATCAAAAGTTTAATACAATTTTAGGTTAGGCCTTTAAAACCTATGAAATATAATAATTCAAACATCTAATATTACAATTTAACATTATATTATTGTTACACATTATAAATAAAACAGCTTATTTGGACCAAAGGTTTAACACAATTTTAGGTTAGGCCTATTATTATAAAATCAACACACTTTTTACTTTCTCCACCCTATACGTAGTATATGGAGAAAGTATTGTTTTCGTAAAAATGTTCGAATTTGAATTTTCAGTTGAATTATCTGTTTTGGTGCTCCCAGAACCCCAAAAAATTGTTTAGTGCAATTATCTGTGTTGGTGCTCCCTGAACCCAAAAATATTTTTAGTGGAATTTTTTGTTTTGGTGCTCCCTGAACCCAAAAAAGTGTTTTTAACGTGGTGTCTGTCTGTCAGTGTGTCAGTATGTATACACGACCAGAGGGGACACTATTGGTCCGATTTTCATGAAATTTGGTATGTAGGTACTAAACCCTAATATCTTCAGGCGTTTTTTTCATTTTTTGGAATTTTTAATTTTTAAGGGTAATTTACCCCTAAACACCAATAAAAAACGACAAAAATGCAAATTTCTCAAAAACGACTCTAACGATTTTGATCAAATTTTCAGTATTTATAGTGCTTAAGATGCCAAACAAAATGACACCACCCGCTTTTATCAAAACTTCGGCGTTTCATAATTATGGGGAAATGTTAAAAAATAAACAAGTTTATGTTGTCAATCTAGCATCACGGCGACGGCCGCACGGGGTAGCACAACGGCAGAGAGGACGGCCAGTAATTCAAAGGTCGCGCGATCGAATCCCGCCTGGGACATTAAATTTTTTATACGATTGACGTAGGTAGAATATAATTTTTTTGTTTTGTTCTAAAAAGTAGTAAATAAAATGATTAAAAACAATATTATTTTGACTACAGTAAGTTGGGAGAAAGTTTGTGTCAGTTAACTGATACCGTTTATTTTGAAAGAGTTTGGAATTATCACCATAGTAACCAAAATAACACATTAATAAATACGAATCAGCTATTTCATCTTTTATATGGCTGCTTATGGGAGGGATGAATTTTCTCATTTTCTACCCTTTAAATTCAAAATTTTGCAAAATCCTTTCTTAGTACGTCTCTACATTATTGGACGGATGTACCTTCCAAATTTCAAGTCTCTAGCTTTAATAGAATCGGCTCTGCGTTGATCATCAGTCAGGACATTACATTTTATATAAGAGATAATAGCAGTTAAAAGAACCAGCAAAGCTCAGGTCTACACTTTAAAACCCTAACCTAAAAGCTAGAAATACAAAAATAATTGCTTCAAATTTTGAAATCAGCTGTTCATGGAAATATTGAAGCAAACGTCTAATTATCTGTTATTTTATTCAATTGGTTGCTATGGTAATAAATGTAAATACATGTGTTGGTTTATCATTCCAGGACTAACCTAAAATTTTTTCCGACTAAATTTACAAATATTAAAATAAAAAAAGGTTTTTACCGAAATGAATTATAGTCTATGTTACTCAGGGATAGTGTAGCTTTTTATTAGTAATACTATTTTTTCAACCGGTTCAGTAGCGCCAGAGATTACCCCCTACATACAAACAAACAAACAAACTTTACCTCTTTATAATATTAGTATAGATTAAATAATAATACAGTTTCCTACTAAACTATTTGTTAGGACTGTTTAATTCCTTTATTTTTAAAGTGTATTTTTATTTGTAAAGGAAAAGATTTTAAGTTTTTGTTTAAAGTATTTTTTGTTTTGTTATGTAAACTATTATATTACTAGCTTGTTATTACATTGCATATATGCATTTATATGAAAGTACATTTCTTTCGCCATTGCATTTTCCTTTTAATAGGTTGAAATATTAATGGTAAAACCTATCAATCAATACATAAGTAAAGGTAGTTTTGACTAATTTGTATCATATTGAGATTTAATTTGACTTTTTACGGTTAAAACTACGTAAAAATATTGTTTTACTGGGTTACGTTACGTAAAGGGATAATGTAATTACGTAATGCAATATGTGATGCCTCCTTATAAACGTGTAATTCCTATTACTAGTCCTTTCAAATGTTTATTTTTTAAATAAGTTTATATACATCATAATTTTGTGCTAAATTAAGAAAGTTATTTTTATCCATAGCTGAGAAACAACAGTTTTTCTATAGTAACACTGTAAAAAACTATGAAAAATATATTTTTTTATGTGAATATTTTTTTTTACCAATGTGTGTAGAAATTAATCCTGATGACGAAAATACAACTCTTTTTGCAATATTACGGTAAATAATCATGTAAATACTATTCTTTTTTTAAACTCCAACTTAAACCTGCCCTCCAGTGGGTTTAAGTTGGAGCTTAAAATCGCTCTTTTTTAGTCTCGGGCTATCTTTTTTACGCTCGAACTTGGTCTCCTGAACCCACGAGTTTATCTTTTAGACTCGGGTTTAAATCGATGTGGACTCCTGAAGCCGATTTCTTAAGCTCGAGTTTATCCCTGTCACCTTTAAGCCGGGACTATCTTTAGTCCGAGTCTAACGTTAAACCCGAGCTCCTGAAGTCAATTTTTAAACTGCAGCTCAAATACCGGTTTGAACTGGTATTTAAGCCCGGACTAAAGATAAACCTGAACTCCTGAACCGCCCCTTTAAATCATATAACTAAAGCAGTCATTAAAATTGTATTTAATATTTTTTACAGAATAAAATAAGAAAAAAATGCAATCACGTTAATTCATTTTAATCTATATAATAAAAATTAAATGCTATTCGTTGGTAAGCATCACTTGAGAACGGCTGGACCGATTTTGCTATTTTTTGTTTTAAAATTAGGTTTTTACGGAAAGACATTTTTGAAAAAATTCCCAGAAAAGTTTTGAATTTGGGAAAAAATTAACACCCTTTTTTATATGAACTCAAGACCAAAACTCACGAAAACAGCTGTTCGGACAAAAAACTGTTTAGCAACACAATGTTTGTTTACATTTATTACCATAGCAACTTTACTTAGCAAATTTATAATCAGTTTAATATTCTTCAAAACCAACAGCTTTTACTTCGGCTCACATTATAATGCCGAAGTATTCAAATCATGCGAAAAATTTTTTGTGTCTGTTTTCCTGTAAACAAGATATAAGCACTCACAGACATCGTACAAAACTTCTGGTGGTACCAGAATGTTCGTAATTTTATTGCGGAGAGTTGAAAAGCTTTAGAGCTTTCTAGCGTGAGTTGTAGTGCGTTGGGGTCACGTATTTGAATCACAATTTTGAAAATATTGGGTCGAAATTATGAAAATACAGTGTGGGGTATCGTTATATATGTTTTTGAGAGTTAAAAAGTCATAGCGCGTTGAGGGTCACGTTTTTGGGTCATCATTTTAATAATATAGTGTTGAGTAACGTTTTAACTTATTTTTTTTAACTAAATGTAACAAATAAAAAGTAATTTAACTTTAATTTTCTTTCAATTTGTGTGTTCTGTCCGGACGAGCCGAAGTCTTGAAAAAGTGTTCCATATTTCACTAGTTTTAAGTTAGATTAACAAACTAAAAGTAAACACAAACAAAAATCAACAAAAAATGCTTACTATATTAAAATTCAATTCAAACATCGGTTGTTACATATCTAAATACTTAGAGATATGCTGTTTAAAATATAGTTTACATCAAATATATCCATATCTATGAATTGTTTAATATTTTTCAAACATATTTTCGCTTTCAAAAATAATAAACAAATTATTTGACACCATGCAAACCATAAACATACATGAGTTTAAAAATAATTACAATGAAAACTAAACAAACAATCTAAATGAAACTAAAAACCATTAAAATATCACATTTTTATCTTTATTTTGATATTTAATTGTAGACTATATTTAAATTCTAAACAGTATCTTATAATACTAATCAATATATTTATACAAAATATTAATTTACTTAATAATTTTAGCTTTAGGTACATATTACACAATCAAATAAACTTCAAATTTCTTTGATCAAAGATTTTTCATCAAATAAATTTTAGGATTCTTTGACGGAATAATTCGTTCATGAAACTTTGATAAATTTTTGACATGTTGAAAACTTTGACAAAGATTTTCAAAAAGGAATAACACTAATGTAGTCTACTAAAATATCAATATAGTACACAGTTTTAGGTAACCTCCTAACCTCAAAATACACGTTTCTTCAGTTTTCATATATTATATGTGTTCCTTTCCTTTTATATTAATACGATGGCAAAATTGACTTGGAGTATTGCAGTTAAGAAAACTTTAATTTTACATTATGAAAAAGAAGAATGTTTGTGGAACAATCACACGAATACCTACAAAAACCGCGATGTAAGGCAAAAATCTTTACAACAAATAAATTACAAATGTTTTGCAGTCTGTAATATTGGGGTTTACAGTTTAGCCTATGTTTATGTTTTTTGTAAAACATTAAAGAGTCTTTGATTATGTTTACTTTGTTGTAAAACTATATTTACAAGATTTTTTAAGATTTGTTTTTGAAATCTTAAAACCACAAAGCCGTTATGAATCACGATCTTTCAACTGTAATTATTTAATAATAGTTAATAAATAATAATAAAAGAATAAACCAAAACAAACCAAAAATGTATGTACTTAATAAGCCAACTGATCAAATAAATTGGACAGGTGTAAGTAGTCTTAATATGTTTTCTTTGATAAACGTTTGACCAAATATTTGAGGAATAACTATGATAGTGTAATATGCCCCTTAGCTACATTTTATACACTTTAAGCTTTAGCTAGAAAAATTATTCAAAGCTTAATAATTATTAGACAAAGCTTTTAGTACAAGCTATTGCTTATTTTTATTCACACGATTTTAAGTAATGTCTTAAGTTATAGCTTTTGCTTATTTTTTATTCAACAGACTCATTAAGTTAAATTGTTGAACAAAAAGTTATTTTCTACAATTTTAATGCAAAAGATAGCCACAGAGACTACTTTTAAATCAAAATATTACCTAAGACAAAAGAAAATTGTAATAACATTTTATATGAGTAAGTGGGATTATATTATTTACTATTACAATAGAAACAAAAAAGATCTAGGCCTACCTGTGAAAAGATATATAAGTTCTTCCTTCTTGTTTTGCTTTTCCATAATAATAATTGTAAGTTGCAACCGCACAAACGGAACCACCTTTAGGTTTATTTATTGATTTTCTAGCCATTGTAAATAATATATTAATTTTTTCTATTTTATACACTTTATATACACTAATTTAAAAAAGTTTAAGTTTAAAACAAATGAGTAATGCGTATAAACGAAAACGACAAAACCTTGATCAGTGTCTAGTTGTACTAACAACTACGTCACAGCCCCCACTCCACTTTTTTTGATATTTCCTGAATGAGGCAACCTTTACTATCTAGTGACCTTGGGAACTACCTACCCGTCCAATAGCTCTTTTGTCAGTAGTTTCAAAAATGTTTGAAAGAATTTTCTTGGATAGATTAAGTGCTTTTCTAACAAAGTTTAATATTCTGTCAAGAACATGGCACAAAGATTAATATTAAGAACATGGCTTTGTCAAAAATAAAATACAACCTTTGCTATTGTTGACTTTGTAAATAAGGTGTATAGGGTTTTAACTAGTGTATTCTTGGACTTGTCTAAGGCGTTTGATAGTGTGAATTTTGATATCCTTCTGTCCAAACTCAATGTTTATTGAATTAGAGGCCCAGCTCTTAAGGCTCTTTTATAAAAAATCGTGAACAATTTGTTGAAATTGGATACTTTAATGAAAGTAGTGGTATTAAATTAATGGTAAACTCTGAAATATTAAATGCAGTTACTGGTGTGCCTCAGGGTTCTGTATTGGGACCAGTTTTGTTCCTTTTATATAAAAATGACCTTTCAAACTACAGTAGAGCGTCGAAAATCCAAACTAATTGGGACCAAGGGGGTTCGAATTATTAATTTGTTCGGAATTAATTATTTAATTGTTAAAAAATGCCATTTAGGCTAAAATATAAGCCCTTTAATTGATTAAAGTGGTTAAACAGTACAAGCAGTAATGTAATTACAATACAATTGTAAGACTACTTACATATTATGATTTAGAAGAACCTGCACTTACAGTAGGGCCAACATGATTACACTTGTAACTCTCAATTACAGTACAGTACATAATAATTAAAAGTTCACTTGTGCATTATAGTTAACACTAACGAAAAATAAAAAACTACTGTACAGCACACTACTGTATGTACTACACACTGTTATAATGATTACACAACGAGAAATGAATGAACTTTCTGTATGTTTACTGCTAGCGCTAAAGCAGCTTATTAGCGTGACAGTGAAAATACTGACAACCAGTCTGTTGTGAGGGCGTGTGAGAGCAGGTATTAAGAAGTGTTTAAAAAGAGATAATAATGACAAACTGCGATGAAGATTTTTGTGAAATTTTTAACGATGCAATAATTGGTATTTGCGAAAACGAAAATGACATTTTTGCAGGGGCTGCCTCAGAACACGTTCGGATTTTTGACGTTCGGATTATTATTTTTTTTTTATTTATTTGAGACTACAACTAAGTACAAACTTATCTAGTAGTATTAACATAAAGTAGGTCACTGTGTGTCAGATGTTCATTCCACTGAATGGTTCTGAGTTATCTGCAGTAGCTTCTTAACTAGGTTGTCACTTGCACCAGGTCATAGGGTTTAGTTCTCCTCAGTCTTCGTATTGAATTTCTGTTGGCCAACATCTGCTGTACCCCAGCATTAGGATGAGTCCGGAGTCGTCCCTCATGCTTCATCGCCACTGCTTTTATCTCATCAACAATCGTGTTTATTTTAAGATCTCTATGAATGTTTTCATTGCGTATGTACCATGGCACGCTTACAATTATCCGAAGTATTTTATTTTGAACTGTTTGAATTTTCTATACATTACTTCTCTTAGCGCATCCCCATATTTGAAGGCCGTAGCTCCAAACCGGCTTAAGACCTGTTTGTATACAAGTAATTTATTGCTTATACTTAGTCCTGAATTATTTCTAAAAAGCCAATACATATTCTTAAACTTAATATCAAGCTCCTTTCTTTTCTTTGTGATGTGCGACTTTCAGTTTAGTTTTAAATTCAAATTCATTCCGAGATATTTAACTTCATTTTTATATGGAATAACCTTGCTGTTTAATAGTACTGGGACTTCTTTCTCTCTTTTATAAGTGAAGTTTACATGAGTAGACTTAGACTCGTTTAGTTTTATACGCCACCTTTTAGTCCATACATTGACTTTCCGGATGGCTTTCTGCAGTTTTTCTGTTGCTTCTTTAACGTTCTCACCAACAGCTAATATAGAAGTATCATCTGCAAAAGTAGCTATTGTAGTTTCTTCATCTTGTGGCATATCGCTTGTATATAATAAATTCAGTAGGGGTCCTAGTACGCTCTCCTGTGGCACACCAGCACTGATATCCTTAAACTCCGAAAATTCACCTTCGTATTTTACCCGGAACAGTCGATCTGACAGATAGGATCTTAGGATTTCACAATATTGTTTTGGGAGATCTCTTTCCAGTTTGTTCATCAAGCCCTTGTGCCAGACGTTATCAAAAGCCTGCGAGACATCCAGAAAGACACTCGAACAAACCTTCTTTTCTTCAAAGCTATCCTCTATTGTTTGGGTGATTCTATTTACCTGATCGATTGTAGAGTGCTTGCTTCTGAATCCGTATTGATAATATGGAATTAGATCCCTTTCTTCTATTATCGGTTTTAAACGCATTAATAAGAGTCTTTCAAAAAGTTTTCCAGTAATTGGTAACAGAGAGATTGGTCTGTACGATGCACTATCATTTGGATTTTTTCCCGGTTTATGAATCATTATTACTTCCGCGAATTTCCATTGTCTTAGTATATATTTGATTCTTATTGCTGCATTTACTAGGTTTAACAGTTTAACCCTCAAAGTGGCAGACTGCAGTTTTGACTGCAGTCTCTCAGGGGCAACGCAACCCGCTCGAACAATTGCGAGAATTTGCACAATCGATCATTATATCCACTTAAAATGATTTAATCGTAATAAAACCGGTACCGTTGGAAAGGTAATGAATTAAACTATAATTTTTGTATTTACAACTTTTTTGTAGAACACATATTTACATACGTAATCACTGTTTCAAAATTGTAGTACCTAAATCACCTATGATTCACGCGTCAATGAACGCCGTATACTGTCAAGACTTTGTCTCATTTTCAACGGTCTGTAATTCCTCACAGAAGTTATTTATGAAGAAGATCATTACAGCATTGAATTTAGCAGACGATTCTGTTTCAAACTGTGTCTTCAAATCACATGTTACTCTGAAAACAGCTGTTCTATAGGATATACGGTAAAAGCTTGTAATTGGTCATATATATTTGGCCAATACGCAAGCCTGTTTAGAATCGATTCTTACAGTCTTATTCGATATATCCCTAAAATGTACAATATATGGTTATAAACAGAAATCTTCACAGATTTTATCTATGTAAAATTCTATACATTTAGATCTCATAGGTTGGTATAACAAAGCTTTACAAGGGAACACAATTCATCGAACGCCACCCGTCTAGTTGACTTCATTTGTTGACATTTGTTTTGTGTTATTTTATGGTTATTACAGTTTATAAAATAGTGTTATATTGTGTTTTAGTTATAAATAAATAAGTGTAGATTGTGCATGAGTGAAATTAGGCTTATAACGGTGTTGTAATAAAACGGTAAGTTTATAAATAACATAGGCTATAGAAATAAAAGTTTTAGGTTATTGCCGATTTGAGGTTTTTGAATTTTCATTACAAAATGTAAAGTTATTTGAAACTGGGTAGAATGCTATTCGATTCTACATTTCATTCTCGAATTTTTGGTATAAAAAAAACATTGTTTGGTAAAAAATATCTTGGCATAGGCTAGTCACTTGAAATTAGTCAAGATTTGCAGGTTATGTAGTAAAAACGTTCAAAATGTTATTTTGAACTAAAATTTGTGAAATTGAAATATATTTTTACATATTTCTATTTAGAACTAAATTATAAAACTTTTGTGTATTTTGAAAAAAATTACAAAAATGTTTTACTATTTTTTATGTAGGCATAAAGTTCTTTTTTTTCCTTCCGTTTCTGAACATTTTTCGCTTTCTAAGCTAACAACTTTTACAATTTCAAAAGAAACTAATTTTTAGTGGCATATTTGAAATCTTTGAAGTTTCTTCTACAAAAAAGCTACGGAACACTTTTGGATTGGGGTTCATTTACTATTTTTGGCGAATTTTTAAAAATATGCTTGCAAAGCGCTATAAATGGGCTTTTCAATTTGAGCTTTAACCATGCCAGTTCTAGGGTTAAGCATAGCTTTATCTGGTAGCTCTTTTAATATTCTCTCAGTAATCGAACATAGCCTGGAGCTTTTTATCTTTCAATTTTGTAACAGCTTCTTTAAGTTCATTCAGAGTCACATACCTAATATTTGTGTTATCCTTTCCCTTCTTCATTGTAAGCGTCTCATCCGCTGTTTGCTTAGGAAACAGTTTAAAAGTTTGTTCTAGATGATCCGCAAAAAGGTCTGCCTTCACTCTGTCACTTCTTGCCCACTCTTTACTATTTTTCCTAATAGGAGGTACCTTAATTACCGGTCTTTTAAGTCCTTTGCAGCTCTCCATAACGAATAATCTGTATCAGCATCATCAGTTAAGCCCTCACGGTACATGTTTATTGCGTCATTTTTTATTTCTTTGATGTGTTCTTTTAATTGGTTGCTTAGTCTGTTCAGCAAAGTTTTGTAGCTCGGGTCGCGACTCCGCTACCACCTTTTTCAAAGTTTCCTTTTTTCTCCAACCATCTCCCTAATACAATTTGGATAAGTTACGCCAGTATTCACTCTACATGTCCCAAGTCTAGTATTCTCCATGTAGCCTTTTGAATGTTAAGGATAAATAGTTCAACGTCTTGCTCCAATTGTGCTGGGGATTTTAGAGTAACTCTGAGGTCAATGAGATTTTCTAGATCATATTTAAACCCCTTCCAGTTTGTTCTGTTATTAGTTAGTCTTGGTGCATCTTCTTTATATACCACCTCTCCGCAGACTGTAAGTATAACTGGAGAATGATCAGACGACAAGGTTCGGATTATTGACGCTCTACTGTACGTAAATCAAGGAAATCTGATTATGTTTGCTGATGACACCACTATACTGTTTGACAGTAGATGTCCGGTCGATCTGGAGATTAAAGTTTTTAACTGACCTTACTTAGCTGTGTTTTACAGTGACTTCAAAGCAACAGACTTCTTCTCAATTATAAACAAAACAAATTGCATTAATTTGACCTCGTATAGGAGGTTTAATCGCTCATGTTCAGTGTTCATGGGACGTGAAGAAATTTTTGAAACGGATATAACTAAATTTTTGGGTATTGTGGTTGATCAAAGTCTCACTTGGCAACCACATATTGAAAATGTTTGTAGTAAACTAAACACAGGAGTTTTTATGTTAAAAAGATTGAGTAAAATTTGTTCAAGAAGCACTTGCCTCATGGTTTAATACTCACATTTCTAACCATATCTTAGATATAAAGTAGTTGTGTGGGGAGGACAATCAACTGCTATATTGACCATGTGT
>JAGFPH010006702.1:10032-21441 GCA_018207615.1 Philaenus spumarius
TGTATTCTTCCTGTCGTGTCAGCTTCTTGACATGTGTGGATAGCGCAAGCGCATATTAGGCTATTGGTCTGAGTTATTGCTATTTTAATAGAATCATAAAAGTTTGAGCTTCTGTTAATTGACCAAAATAGGCCAACTGACGACAAAAACTTGAGTGAATTTTAAATAGCGCACTAATATAGTTTTTCGTAATTTAATATGGTTTGGTTTAAAATCGATAATTTAAGTATTATCCCTTTAATTAAAATGATGATCTTTTGATTTGTTTTCCAAAAATTGTTTTAAATCTTTAATAAAAACGTGTATCCGACACTTTTTTCTATACGTCTGCTTTCTGACTAAAACTCGTAATTACAATGTTTATTATGACGAATAAAAACATAGTTTTTCTGAATTGTATCGAAGTAATCTGAATACGATTTTTTACGGGGGCTCACTAGCTTTGTTTAATATTATTAATATCTATTAATCGTTGAAACAATTGTAAAATGATCTAGAAGAAGTAGTTATAGTTTTACATATTATTTAAAAGTCTTTTTTTCTGAAAACTTTGATAGTTTCAAATTGTTTGAAAATTGAATACCAATTAGCAATGCAGAAAAGGCAATGTAGATCAACTAATTGTAAGTTATCAAGTAAGATTTATACATTGACAATCATTACTAGTTAATTTCCATCGAATCCTTGATTATAACATTCATCAAGTGTTTTGATTTTTTTTTTTTAACTGGGATACAAATCTAAATAATTCAACTCATATATTAAGTAATATTAAAATGTTGTTCAAAATATTTCTGAAATACAGAAGTCGCTCTTTATTGTGATCACAACGGACCATACCTAAACTGATAACAATATACGATTGATAACAATAACCGGTTATCAGGTATCAATATAATTTTATTATTACGTTAAAACATAATTAAAATTATAAAGAGCACAGAGAAATCTCTATTAAACAACATCGACCTTCGCTATTATAAAATAAGTAAATTATTTTTAATACTAGTGCTATTGTTTTGTTCACATAAGTTTTACAGTGGTCAGAACTACGCATTTCATAAACTATACAGTAATAACAAAAACTAAAAGGAATTTATACGGTCACCCTACTGCAATTGCTTTTACACGTATGCATACTGTAGACAAACTGTCTGCAGACAATTTCTGTAATCCGTAATGTTAACGTAAAGTTATTGTTTGCAGACTTTAGACAAGTGGTAACATTAACCTGTTGATAACATTATCCGTAATAACAATAACAGGCGTCCACTGTATTTCAGTTATCGTATATTCATAGATACTACTTACAAACTCGGTGTTTCAACTTTAAATAGGCCTACGACTAAACAATTAATTAGGTTCTACGAGAGACTCAGAGTGTGGACGACGATTTCTTTCAAATAATTATAGATTTACAGTAGAAATATGTACATAAAGACCACTGATCATTTATTATCACACAATTTAAAGACTTAAATGTTTTCAGAAAAGAAAAAAACGCCTGATGGAAAAAGAAGCAGATAGTATTGCCTTACCTGACTTTTAGGATAAACAAAATTAGTACAACCGAGATGAATGGGTGTTCGATCCAAACAAAATCCTTTATATAAAGTTCGCATTTCCTGTTTCTTGGTGTGAAGATGGATACGTTGACCGAATGCCAACTCCCACGATGCGATTAGATGGCTTCTTGCCTAAACAGCTGACATTCCTTTCTCATGGTGATTCCAAAACAAAGACGTGACAATGGGTTCTATTGCTTTATTATACAGTGTATGCTGTACAACGACCAAGTCCTGTTTTGTCTACAGGTTGTCTTCAATTAAAATAATGAAAGATTCTGTGGTAAACACTTATTTCATACAACACTCCACATCAGCTTGGACAACTATAAGAACCACATTAAGGTTATATTTACAACTTCTGGTGTTTGTAGTGAATGCCAGTGCGTTATTAATGTATTTTACGTAACCTACTTTAGTTACTAATTAAAACTATGTGTTTATTACAAACTATCTAGTATATATAAAAACTTAAACGGTTATTTTAAATTTGCCCTTCTAAATTTGCAAAGTTTTATTTTGGCGATTAGAAATAAAAATGTAAATAACCTGAATAAAAACCTAAGTAACAACCTCAAGTTCTTTTTACTTTCTCACTATACTATATAGTATAGAGAAAGTATAGTAATCGCAAAAAAATCGATGTTTAGATTTATGTGGAAATATCCGTTTTGGAACCCCTGAGTCCAAAAAAGTGTTTTTTACATAATGTCTGTCTGTATGTATGTATGTATGTAAGCATGTCTGTATGTATACAAAGCTAGAGCGAAAACTATTCGATCGATTTCAAACAAATTTGCACCAGACAAAAATCCCATTTGGGCTTCGATTTTCTTGGAAAACATGTGCCAGTCTAAAGAAATGAAAATTGTTTTGAATTGTACTTTGCACCAGACATGTCAAGTAGGCCTGTATAGATTCACGAAAAACGGATTTGAAAAAATTTGAAAAACAACCCCCATTTTGGTAAAAAAAACCCAAAAAATCAGTTATTATTTTTTTATAAAAAAACGGCTCTAACGATTTTGATCAAATTTGGCTCATTTGTAGCCTTTAATGTACCCTACCATATGCAAAAACCCGCATCTTTCTAAAAATTCTCGTTTAGCTAATAATAATAATAATAACTGACTTTTGGGGGGGTTGGCCATAAAGGGGGTTGTTTCGAAAATTTTTCAAAACCTTATTTCGTGCATCTATACATGAATAATTGACGTGTTTGATGCAAATTTGTTCGAAATCGATCGAATAGTTTTATCTCTATCTAATAACAGTAATATTTTTTATTTGGGTTTTATACTTTCAGATTTTTCTTGTTTGTTTTTTTTTTTTTTTTTATTTAATTGTATACTAAGTCATTTATTATTTATACTAGTCTAGCCTACTTTTTAATCATAATTACCTATTAATACAAAAATTAAACTTTAAAATATTCTAAATTTTTCCAACTTGTTAAATAGAGGTTTTCCTTTTAGGCCACTACACACCGCAAGTAGCGTGCGTCTCTAGCGAAGCACTCGTAGCCGAAGCTATGCCATGTGACAATTTACACCGCGTGCTACGTGAGCAACAGTTTATGTTTATATAGGCTGGTGTCCATTTTAATTGTCTGTTTAGCCCCATGAGAAATGGTATCCTGTGTTCTTTGGTCTGAAGTCTGAACACGGTTTCAGTTGTAGTGTACCGTGGCTTAATAGTGATGAAGAGTTATTACTTCTATATTGCATCTCACGACGATCGAAAAGGATGCATCCTATTAATCAAAGACGGGATTTATATGGTGAAGAGCTAGATGATGAAAAGTTTTCAACTTATTTTTCACTAAACAAAGAACAGTTTCAAGAGTTTTTGATGCTCATTGAACCAGTTATAAAGAAAAAGGTACAAATTTCACTTGGTTAGAAATGTACAGTGAGATTGCGGCACCATAGGTATGCGAGCGACGCCTGCGAATCTTAGCTTCCGTACGAGTGCTACGCTACGTCAGGGCTATATAACGAGCCTTATGAATAAAAAGAAGTAAAACCTTTTATTTGCAGGTTTTAAAGCAAATCCTTCTACTTATATGATTAAAAATATAAAGCAATACCTTTTACATTGAGATAAGAGCAAAACCTTGTTTGGTTCATCCATATACTTCAAAAGTAGCAAATGGATGTAAATAAAACTGATCTGTTACTTCAAATGTAAAGCAAATCCTTCAGAACTGATGCATCTAGTCAGTCGCCGAACTATCAGCGAAGTAAAACGTTGAAAAGTTGAATAACTTTAAAAATATTTAACCGATTTTAATAAAATTCAAACCACATATAGAAAACATATCAATAATAATAATATAAATAAATCAGATTGTTACAAAAATGTTTAATTCCTTTACTGATTAGGCCTATAAACACCACTTTCCGATATCTTTATTCGGTGAAAAATTATTTGTTCATGTCTTCAGTAAAAATTGAATAACTTTAAAAATATTTAACCGATTTTAATAAAGTTTGAACCACGTTTAGAAAACATACCTACAATAACAATTTTAAAAACTCAGATAGTTACAACAAATTGTAATACCTTTACTGATTAGGCCTATACAAATTACTATGTCAAATTCCACAAACGGTGAACAATGTTTTTTTTATTTTGTATTATTTGACATTTATTTTAATTATGTATTGGGTTGTGAATATAATAAGTTATAGAGAATTTTATTGTGAATCATAATCTTTTTTAATATTTAAAATCGAATATATATATATATTTATAGGCATATATATATATATATATATTTAAAAATGTATTGTAAAATTTTGTTTACAAAGTAGGCTATATACGTTTTCGATAGGCACTAAAAATTTAATAATAATAATTTATAAATAAAATAATGTATGGTATCTTGATGATTTTTTCACAGAATGTGTATAATAATATACTCTCTGTTAATAGGACTGCAATCAATAATAAACTGCTGATTTTCTTTTCTCTTTTACATGTCAACTGTTTCATCCATTTACTTCCAGATTGAAGGATTTGCTCACAAGTAAAAGATTAGCATTATTCATGAGTAAGGAAGGAAATGCTTTTACTTCTAACTTTTGGTTGAAACAAAACCTTTTACTTCTAACTTTTACTTTAAAGCATTAGCTTCACTTTTATTCATAAGGCTCAACATAGAGTGTTATAGAGCCCTGCGCTACGCAGGTTGGTTTGAAATGGAGCGTTATGTTTTCGGCGTGCGTCGCATGTGCCTTAAGACGCACGCTACTTGCGGTGTGTGGCCTTATAGAATTTATATTTGTTAAACGATACCAATTTTAAAACTTGAAAAATTAGTTGGCAAACTAATAATAGAAAATCTTGAATGTTAATTGTTCAAAGGGTATTTTACCAGTAGGCTACTGTTAAATGTTTAACACATGCATTTTCATTAATTATGCTACACAGTAATTTTGAAAGTTTACATTTAAACATAGTTATAGGAAATAGTATGCAGAGCACACATAGTATTTATATCGCTTTGTGTCTGAGTCCATTCCCGGGTTTAAACGAAAGAAAAAATTTAAAGGTTGAACAATTCTAAAAGTATGAAGTACAAAAATTCAAAATATGGGATCCTAAGTACTTTACACCTTCCGTAAAAATATAAAACAGAGAGACTATACGCTACATTTCTTAAAATTAAATTTTAAATTTTACTCTGCGTCGCCGAATTAAGAAAAGCTACAAGATGTTTCCAATTCACAGGATGAAATATAATTTCCCCGTACTCCCAAAGGGTCCTGTGAAAGGCTGCGACCTCCTACAAGAAGTTAACTCTTTGTCGGACCAAGGTTGTCCGAGAAGTCCTTACCTAACATATAATTTTCCCAAAAACTCCCATCATTATTGAAAATTAAATGACCTCACTGTTGTATTATTGGGAGACCCTTCTAAGTAGCCAGTCTAAATTAAGGTACATATTTTTTTGTGATTAGATCATCAGTATCCAGAAAAAGGAGTTAAAATATTGACTTGGTCAAACTTCGAGATAGAAATTATCCGGCAACCAAAGTGACTTTTTTTAGAGAAGTGGTTGCCTCAGACATTCCTAAGAAAGTTACTTCACACTGTTTCTTCGGAAAATTCAATCTATTATATTGTATCAGGCTGATTTGTTAGACATATGGATAGATAGTTTTAGTTATAATGTTGTTACACTGAGCAGGAGTCTTCCTTGTATGTTCCTAAAGGCTATGTTATGGCCAGCATATACTGCAGAGAACCCCATTAATAAGGTGGTTGTTGTATTTGACAAAGCAAGGAGTGAGACTTACAATAATTGATGTCACTAAAATTGTTATTACTTATTTTTTCAAGCCACTGCTAATTTTTCTCTCGCATTAATTAGTTTAATTGTTGCAAGTGTTTGTCGAACTCCGGATTCTGATTTAAGCAAAATTTTACTACTATTTCATGAACTTGTATTTTTTTTAAATATGTAAACATTGTAAATTATTGGTAATTTCATCTGACTTTAATGTGAATTTTAATAGAGGATGTAATAGTACTGAGTCTCTAAGGATTTATAACGTTCTCATAATTTATATTGGTTGAACGAAGAAAACACCAGGGGTGATGCATGCTTAGATTATCGTAGGCCTAACTAATGTTAGTAAACAAAATGTGGATTGTCAAGTAGTACACCCTTACTTGTCTGGTCATGCTGGGGTGTTGTCTTGCTTTAGAAAGTTAAACATTCAAAATAATAGTAGATACATAAACACACACAAAAAACATAAGAACGCTGACCAATAATACCTATATTGATATTTTTTAAATTATTTAGCTCAAATTGAATACTCTAATCTAATTATATTGTTTTGCATTGACGATGCTTTTGATTATTTTATTTCTATAAAGACAGGTTCATTTAATAAAGACTGTAGAAGAAATTAAGTTAAAGTTGACTGTTCTAAGAGATCAAAGGTAACATGGTTCACTCTTTTTTGGTTGTGAATAACTGCTTTTATTCCTATCTCATAAGTCTCGTACTTTTTTAAATATTATGCTGTTTCCATATTTTTGCCTCGCTATGTTGCGTTGCACTATAAATTATTTATATAATAATTTTAAATGTAAAGTTGCGTGGAACATTGTAAAATCTGAAACTAATGTTAGTTCTAAAATAAATGAGAAAGTTATAGATTCCAATGTCTTTAATGAGTATTTTATTACTGCAGCGATTCATCAAAAAAATGGGCTTGTATCAAATGATTCCAGTCCTACTTAACCTAACCGCAATTTGCAATACAGAAAGAGTCGCGGAAGAGTATTAGTGTAAAAGATTTGTTTTAAATGAGTTTAAACCTAAGTATTTCATGAAGTGAGTTTTACGGTCCACAGAACAAAATAGTTCAGGAGATTGTATGGTAGAACCACTGACCTTTCTTTTTATTGTGTCATTAGAAGCAGGCACATTTTCATAAACATTAAAAATTACAAAAACTGTACCAATCTTCAAAAATGTAATAAATTATGTCCCACAAGCTGTAAACCAACATCATTAGTTCCAATTTTAAGTAAAGCCTCCGAGCACTGTATACAGGAACAGTTCCTTTAACGTGAACTCTTGTGCGAAGAACAATTTGGTTTCCTTCCTGGGCTGGAAAACATTATGCTGTTGAAGCTTTTTGTTGAACACCTTTTGTTAAATTTTGAAAATAAAAACACTAGACGTTTTATCTAACTAAAACTTTCGACAGTATTTCCCATTAATAACTTTTAGAAAAACCTTGTTCTTATGAGACATTGAATTAAATATGTTTCAGTCTTATCTTAGTGATAGACATCAATTGGTGATTCAAGGTCAGGATAAGTATAATTTTAAAACTGTAAACATTGGGATCCTCTTTATTGTGTCTGTAAATGACTTTTCTATTGGTATGCCTTGTAAGTATATTTTGTAGTAGTTTTTAAACAGTATAGTAATAGCATTGAAGTTTTAAAATTAGAGCAGGATAAACCATTGGAAAAAGCTTTGCATTGGTTCATAGAAAAATATCTTGTTGTCAACAACAGTAAAACTAAAAATAATTGGTCTTTTCACTAAAACAGTACCACTAAATTGTACCACTAAAACAGTGATATTGTTATGTATACATTTGGAGTGCCATACAAGAAATATATGCAGCAAATTGTCTAGAGTTGCCTATTTAATGTGCAAATTAAAGGCCTGTATCAGTAACTACATTCTAATTAATGCGTGTGATGCATTTTGCCTTCCACACTGGACGTACGGTACAACACTATGTGGTAACAACAGTTCACAAAGAGGTTCTGTTTGGTAAAAGAGAATATTAAGTACTATAAAGAATGTTATAGAAAAAGACATCTTTTTGCCCGTATTTGAAGAACTTAAAATAATGACACTACGCAGTTTATATACTTACTATTGTTTACTAAATGTCAAGGTAAATCTTAAGAGTTATACTCTCAGGCAAGATATTTGTAGTTACAGTAAGTACTAGAAGCAAATATTTTATAGATCCAATACCTGTAAGGCTTTAATAAACTGCCTGATGAGGCTTGGACAACTGATTTAAAGAATTATATGGTAAAGAAATATTATATATAGAATTATTATAAAGATTATATGGTTGGTGATTCTAGTTCATTAAGTTTTAATGTTTATTTTAATAGGTTGTCATTTTTTAATTATTGATGGTCATATATATAATTGTTTGATTGTAATTATTTGTTAATCTTGTTGAATTTTATCGTTATATTGGACTTTTCAAATGGATGTTACTCCTAAGGAATGATGAGTAAAAAGGTATAATGTAATTTTACTCCTAGAGGTGTTTTATATTGCATGTGTTGACACTGTCTATTATTATATCAAAATGTGCTTAACAACAATACAATTTTTTACTTTCTCACTATACTATAGTATAGAGAAAGTATAGTGATCGCAAAAAAATCGATGTTGCGATTTTTGTGGAAATATCCGTTTTGGGACCCCCTGAGTCCAAAAAAAGTGGTTTTTACAAAATGTCTGTCTGTATGTCTGTATGTATGTCTGTATGTCTGTATGTCTGTATGTCTGTATGTATACAAAGCTAGAGAGAAAACTATTAGATCGATTTCAACCAAATTTGCACCAGACATGTCCAGTACGCCTGTATAGATGCACGAAAAAGGGTTTTGAACAATTTTGAAAAACAACCCCCTTTTTGGCCAAAAAACCCCCAAAAAATCAGTTATTATTTTTTTATAAAAAAACGGCTCTAACGATTTTGATAAAATTTGGCTTATTTGTAGCCTTTAATGTGCCCTACCATATACAAAAACCCGCATCTTTCTAAAAATTCTCGTTTAGCTAATAATAATAATAATAACTGATTTTGGGGGGTTTATTGGCCATAAAGGGGGTTGTTTTTCAAAATTTTTCAAAACCTTTTTATGTGCATCTATAAAGACCTAATTGACGTGTTTGGTGCAAATTTGTTCGAAATCGATGGAATATTTTTCTCTCTAGCTAATAATAATAATATTTATTAGTTAATCGCCTACTTTAATAAAAGTATACAAAGCTAGAGAGAAAACTATTCGATCGATTTCAACCAAATTTGCACCAGACATGTACAGTACGCCTGTATAGATGCACGAAAAACGGTTTTGAAAATTTTTGAAAAACAACCCCCTTAATGGCAAAAAACCACCCAAAAAATCAGTTATTATTTTTTTGTAAAAAAACAGCTCTAACGATTTTGATAAAATTTGGCTTATTTGTAGCCCTTAACGTACCCTACCATATGCAAAAACCGCATCTTTCTAAAAATTCTCGTTTAGCTAATAATAATAATAATAACTGATTTTGGAGGGTTTTTTGGCCATAAAGGGGGTTGTTTTTCAAAAATTTTCAAAATCTTTTTTCTTGCATCTATACAGCCCTAATTTACGTGTTTGGTGCAAATTTGTTCGAAATCGATCGAATAGTTTTCTCTCTAGATAATAATAATAATATTTATTAGTTAATCTCCTACTTTAAATCACCTCTCCTACTCCACCTACAATTTTGAAGTCACTGTGAATCTGTTTAATAATTTAAATATGTTTGTGAGAAAGTATGTGACAGTTCCTGGTACCGTTTATTTATTTTAAATTGAAATTTAAAAAGTGGATTTAAGTTGTAAAGGTAAGTTTATATTTGCCGTCTTGAGTCGTCCAATGTTACCGGCGACTTTAACGAAAGGAAGGGACAGAGATTGAATCGATTAGGTCGGTAAAGGAACACAAGATATTGTTATCGGTGTTTATACAACAGTCACTTTGTTGGCAAGTGATTCTGCAGGTACATTTCCAAATCTGGTGTATGTTACTACAGACAATTAGTTTAAATGTTTGATTTCTTTAGCGTTTATTTATTTCACATACGTACTTAACTCTATCCTACAAATAGAATGAAAGCTATAATCTATTTAAGTTGTATACAGGGTGTATCAGGAAGAAACGGAAAGAATTGCAGGACGTGTTCTACTGGTGAAAATAATGAAAAAAGTTCCTATAAACATAGGTCCGAAAACGCTTCGTTTTCCATATATCCGCCATTTTTTTTTTTTTTGTACAAAATAATTCATATCTAGAGAATTGTTTGACTGATTAAGTTCAAACTTGGCATGAAGTTTAACCTGACAATGATATACCTCAAGAAAAATAAACGATTAAATCCAATCAGGCGTTTCAAAATGGCGGCTGTTTGAAAATTACAAACCTAAATTACTCTAAAACCGTACGTTTTAACGAAAAATGTCAAGACACCTTTTTTGTAGCCCTTTTGATTCCCTATCGGATGGTGTAACTTTCAAAACAATCGGATGAAGGATAATAGCTAAGTTAAAAGGTAATGACAACAAATGTCCATACAATATTGTAGTATTTACTGTGTTTGTATAGGATGCCGAGTTGAACAAACCAATTAGTACACATAACTTAACTGTTATCCTTCATCCGATTGTTTTGACAGTTACACCATCCGATAGGGAATCAAAAGGGCTACAAAAAAGGTGTCGTGACATTTTTCGTTAAAATGTACGGTTTTAAAGTAATTTAGGTTTGTAATTTTCAAACAGCCGCCATTTTAAAACGCATGATTGGATTTAATCGTTTATTTTTCCATACCAAGTTTGAACTCAATCAGTCAAACCGTTCTCTAGATATGAATTATTTTGTACAAAAAACAAAATGGCGGATATCTGGAAAACGAAGCGTTTTCGGACCTATGTTTATAGGAACTTTTTTCATTATTTTCACCAGTAGAACACGTCCTGCAATTCTTTCCGTTAGATCAATTCCGAATAATTCAAGAAATAGTTTGTTTTGTTATTATTCAAGACCATAAAGTCTGAATTTTTGGAATTCAAACCAAAACCATTATTTCTTGGAAAACTGGAAATTTATTTTGAAAACGAAATAACAACCTACTATAAATCAACAAACACAGTTTTCACCACTAGCCATTTCATTTCGTTTATTACAGACGTTGACAAAAGTTACAATTTGTATGGCTTAAGTCATTTTTTAGTTTTAACAATAAATAAAATTACAACCACATACCAATAACATATTTAAAACAATCCAGATATTATATAACGTTAATAAATTAAATTTTATAATATATTCAAAAACAAATATACAAACACAGTAAACAAATTATATAAATAACCAAGCAGGAAATCACACTCGAAATCACACCCAACCACAAAACAGAGAGTCAATGCAGAAACTCCTCCACAGAGTAAAAAGATCCAGACAACAAAAGTTGTCTGAGGCTGTTTTTAAAAGATGTATAATTTTGTAAACTTTTAATACTTTG